>JAOTRC010000012.1:12212154-12222716 GCA_027497675.1 Cyprinella lutrensis | reverse complement strand
ATACTTTCCATAAGATCATCTCTCAATGCAAATCAATACAGCTATTAGGCTAACTGAAATGAAACCATGCCAATCTTTAGGTATGGTGAAGGGAATGTGATGATGTGGGGCTATTTTAGTTCCAAAGACCAAGGGAAGTTTATCAGGATTCATAGTATCCTGGATCCATGAAATAACTGTGCTTTAAAAATAAAAATCAGCCTGCCTCTATGGGAATGTAACAAAGGGGTGTCCTGACTTATGCACCCTGTATTTTTAGGAAGAACATTTATTTATTTACAAAACAATTCATTCACAAAGAAAATTGGTGTCCTTAAAGGTTGGAGTGTTCCTCATTTTTTTTAATTAATTCATTAAGATCAATTTCCAAAATATGATTTTTTATTCCTCTTCACTTATATGCTAAGCACTGTACATCACGACCAATAAAAAAATATGTTCTATTTAGTATTAATGTGTGTACTGTGTAGTATGAATATAATCAGGATATACTACGTTCACCATGTTATCATTATCACGTGACTTTCCAGCACCAATTGCGTCACTTCTCTGCCATTCATAAATCCTCTCCAGTGGCCTCATGAGATATTAAGCCTACTATGTATGAGTACTTTGAATTTGGGCATGACGACATACTGTCATCTACTATATAGCAGGGAAGTATGCGGTTTTGGATGCAGCCATTGTGAGCATCGATGGTCCCTGGTTTTTGCAGTGCATTGTGGAACTTTTTAGGTGCACTGGAAGGATTTTGCTGGACTAGAGCTGATTGAGACACACCCATTGTAAAACTTTGACACTGACTTCTTGAAATCACAACAGTTACAATATCAGTAACACATTTCAATAAGGTTTCATGTGTTAACATTAGTTAACATGAACTAACCTTTAAAAACACTTCATGTATCAAATCATGTATTAATCTTAGTTTCAACATTTCATTTTAACATTTACTAATACATTATTCAAAACAAAAGTATATGTTCATATTATTCAATGGAGCTAACATGAACTAACAGTTGTTAATGCATGTTAGTTAATGCATTAACTAATGGGACCTTATTGTAAAGTTTTACGGTGCTTTCACGCCAAGCCGTAATTTTGAGATCTCATCTTGTAAAGAGTGTTCACTTCCTTGTACCACATGACTGCTGCAGATGAATTTAGGCATTGATAATTTTTCCATAAAAACACATAATTACCAGACAGCTCAGAGTATAAAACATTGCATGTTGACATCTCAAAATTACAGTAATTACATCATGCCGTGAATGCAGCTTTACCATAATATCTGTGTAATTATAACTAGTATAAATGGGTTTATGCACAGTGGGGAACAAAAGTCTTAAAAGACCATTATTATCTATTTTAATAAAATTGTTTTCAATTTAATTTTTTTGTGCTTAGTTTTTTTCCAAATCCTGAAACTTTATATGCAGATTTAAATGATTTTAAGAAACAACAACGATATGGTCCCACACTTTTGGACCCCTAAAATATATACTTAAAAGTGGTAACAAAAGCAAAATGCAATGCAAATAATATGCAATTTAAATGAATGGGATTGTGTGCACATGAGCACTTGGCATGATTATGAAACTCCTGAAATGAAAGCATTTGATATGCCATATACATATGATGACCATACATCAAATTGAAACACTTTTGCATTTTAAGAAGATACATTAAATCTTATAGGTCAGTTCAACAGCATGACCTAGACACTGTTTCTGGCTGAAGCATACAAATGCATTCGAAGCCTATTACTGAAACGCTCCACATACACACACGCATATGCGATCGAGTATATGTTGGAGGGAAGGCTCGTACCTGCTGGGTGATGGAGGTGGCGTGTCTTGTGATGGTGTGGGTGATTTTGATGGGTGTGTCCCTAAAATATTTTCACACGACCCAGTCCTGCCATCAGCCATAAACACACACACACACACACACGCACGCATAGAGACACAGAACTGAGAAAGCAAGTCATATGCAGAAATGTGTCATGTGCCAGAAAAAAAAAACTGATCTGATCTTTTAAACATCCTTCACTCATAGCAAAGCCAAGCAGCATTTTAGCACACATGTGTGTAAGCAAGCCAGCATACATCCCCAAACACACACACCTCCTCATCCCCGTGGTCCGGCTCTGGGGTGGACTCTGTTTGCGATCAAGTGAGGCAGTTTTCTTCAAATCCTCTTGCACGCCTTTAGACTTACAGCTCCAAGAGCCATCTGTAATAACACAAAAAAAGTGTGTCTGCTAATTTGCTGGTTTAATTGAATATGCATTGTGATTTATACAATAAAAATAGCCCGGACTTAATGGAAGAACATCTTTTTTAAATGCCTTGCTCATCTGCCACAATAATATTTCTATTATTTAAAGATTGATATAAGATATTTGGCTATTTCTAAAACCTTTTTGTCAAAAGTAGTGTGGTGTTACCAACATGCAGGAAGAAACTGTGACAAGAAATCAATAGACGATCCCTTTTAGATCTTTATGAATGTGTGTCAAGGTCATTCATTTTTGTTTTAAAACAATATCAGATGTTTTTTTTTGAAAGCTTTGTTCAGGTCAAATAACCCTAAGAAAACCACTTGATATTCATGACTCAAAAAAGTATATTTTATAAAACATATATAATAATATAACATATGTAGTGTTACAATGATAATAATTTATTACAATATTAAAAATGTATAATTAAACAACAATAATATTTTTTATTATTACAATTATCTTAAATAATATATTTGAGAAAAATGTTATCTTTTTGCATCTTTTTTCTTCAGAAATGAATAAAACCAACAAACATCACATTTAACTAGATTTATTAAAAAAAAAAAAAAAAAAGATTTGACCCAGATTGACCCAAGGTTAGTGTGTGTATCTTACCTTGTAAAAACTGTAGTTGTGGTGTAGCTTTTTGGCTCTCCTGAGGTTCAATCCTCTGCCCATTCTGCTGAGCTGGTTCTATTACTTGATCAGGGCTAGAGAAGTTAAATTGAACATTGAAAACCATTTGACATTATCAACATTTGAATTTGTATTTTTTTTTGTTACACCTTTTCCAATGACAGGTTGCCAGATTACATCAAAGCCAGGTCAATATGGCACAATGACACTGATTTAATTTCCACTGAATTTTAGATTTATATATAATTTTTGCGGGCAGGTTACCGTAATCACATAGTCAATCACATTATCACTTTGCTCAGTGGAAACGCAAGCCATTCTGAGAGAGATTTGCAGATCGCCTGGCTGAAAACCAGCATCAGCACTGTTTCAGTGGAAAAGTTATATGAATTTTGCATATATTCCACCTGTGTGTCAGTCTGTTACTCTGGTTCGTCTGTGCCTGTTTCTCCAGCATTTCCTGTTTCTTCTCCCAGTCAGCCAAGGAGAGTACAATAGCGTCCTGTGGGACTGAGGGCTGGGTGAGGGACGGAGCCTCGGTCACGATAGCGGGTGGTAAAACTGAGGTCAGTGGGGTCACAGTTTCCTCCAGTATCCGCCTCTCCTATTATAGATTAAGAACTAATTAGTCGTCATTAAAAACTAATTTAGCCATGTAAAACAATTTGAAGACGCACCTCTTCATGGTGTCTCCTCTCCTCCTCTTCCACCTCTCTCTGCGCTCTCTCCCACTCCTCCTTCAGTTTCTCCTGCTCTCTCTGATATTTCTCCTACAAAGAAAGAAAAGAGGGATTTAAGAAATATTTCACACCAAAAGATTAATTTGTACAACTTTCTTTTTTTTCCCAAGGAATACAAAAGAAGAAATTTTGAAGAATGATCTGGTTGCTCTTTTCCTTGCAATAACAATGAATAACAATATTTATAAACGCTATGCAGTAAATTTATTTGCAGTAATAAGTAAATAAGTAAAAAAGTAAACTTATTATGCAGTAAATTAAATTAGGCATAGTTACAAGCAACAAACCCAAATTATATAGTAAGCACATTTAGCTAATTAATATTACTCAGTACATATATATATATATATATATATATACACTAACAAAAGCACCTTAAAATAAGTGTAACCAGTAACTCTAAGGAAACTTGGAAAACTATTTTTTTTAATGTTTTCGAAAAATGTCTCATGCTTCCAAGGCTGCATTTATTAGATAAAAAAATACAGTGAAAACAGTAATATTGTAAAATATTATTACTAATTATTACTAACTGTTTAATTTTTAATTTATATTTGTAACGTGTATGCTCTATTTTAGTTTAGTTTGTGTTTTGGTTCTGTTTTCCCTGTTCCTGTTTGCCCTGACATTGTAGGTTGACCTAGTTTGACCTTAGTTACTTTCACTGTTCCCTCATTTACCTATGTGTGTATTTAAGCCATCAGTTTTCTTTGTTCAGTTTGTCCTCTGTCTCGTTGTGTTGAGTTGTTCTGTTTTCATGTTTAAAAAAATGTTTACTGCTACTTTTAGATCCAACTTTATTTGCAACCCATTCTGTGAAATCATTACATATTCATTGCATATAATTAAAAGGTAATTTATTCATGTGATGGCAAAGCCGAATTCATTACTACACTATTCAGTGTTAAGTGATCCTTCAATAATATTTCAAAATATGTTAATTTGTTAAATATTGCTCCATTTTTATTGAATTTTTATTATCTCAGTTGAAAAAAAACGATGTGCTGCTTAATATTTTTGTGGAAACTGAAAATTTTTTTCAGGATTCTTTGATGATTAGAAAGAAGAACAGTATTTGAAATATATTTTTTGTAATATAAATGTCTTTCTTGTCACTTGTTGTATGAAACCATCGGTAAACACACAAGTGATTTCTTCTAAATTTCTTCCTCAAATCTTCTTTTATCTTCAAAATTTGTCCTTTTATATTCCACTGAAGTAAAGAAGTCATACAAGTTTGGGTCTGTTTATAGAGGAAGTCAACAAACGGTGTGATAAATTGGAGAAAAGATGAAGGGTAGAGAGGACAGGTAGGAAAATCTCATGCTGACCAGAATACTGACACCTACACCAATAACGCGTTGTGGTGCACACTTCTCTCAGACAAACCCCAAGCTGGCTATTGTATACCTGCAGTAGGCGTTCCTGCTCCTGTTGCCATCTCTCCTGCCGTCTACGCTCTTCATTAGGATCCCACGTCCAGTGATCAACCCTTTTTGCAAGATTCAACATTGGGGTTTCAATCTGATTCACGCACACACACATACAGAAGAAGAAAGGAAGAAAGGGAAAGGAAAGGAATGTAAGAAGACAGGGTGTACCTACACTCTATCAACAGTTATAAGCATGAGCACTTGGTCTGAGACGCTGAAACACCAGTGAGAAGCAATGCAACAGCAAAAGACATAAAACAATCTGCTCCCCTCAAGCCATCTTGAGTAATCTAGCAGCCAAAATGACTAAAATGCACATCCAATGAGTGACTACCAAGGAAAAAAGACTGAAAAGAAGAGTAAATAAGTAGAAATTCTGGAAGAATGGATGAGTTTGGCACGACTGAAGTACTTACACATTCAGTTGAGTAGTCAATCCCCTCTGTGGAGGAAAGGAGAGGGAAACAGAGGCTTTAGAAACTCATTATATACTCAATTATTATCGTCTTAAGCTAATGAAAGCGATAGCACCACAGGAGTTTAAACTGGTTGACAGATACACAGAGCATAAAACATTAAAATGACACTAACAAAGACGGAAAGTGTCGAGGCATAATGGCTCTGTTAACACCCGATACTCACATCCATCTCATGGTCCTCTTTTAAGACAGATTCCTGTTTACACTTATTACATTATTATTATTTACATAAACCTTGAATGCACCACCACTTATGATTTTAATTTAAGGGTATCAGATTTTGTGGCTACTTCACTCTACAAATGTATTTTGGTCGAGTCACACAATGAATTTGACCACTTTTGATCACAGATTGTGATTGTATCACCTGAGATGGATGTGAATACTACTGTAGGTATACATGGGGCCAAAACAAAAAGGGTGTATTCTCCGTTAAAAGACAGACAACAATAAAAGCAATACAAAACAGAACATCCTAAGTTCTATAATTAATTTCTGAGCACGACTGCACAATGATCAGATCAAATAAATCTATTATATGCCCATGGAGTGCTAACAAATGTCCATGCTACAGATGCCTGATGAGGACAAAATGACGCACACTTCTATGTTTAGAAGGAAAGGTCTTTAGTTGATGAGAGAGTGGGGACAGATGGGAGAGTGGGTAAACTCGATCACCTCAGTTTACACCTCAATAAAAAATGGCAAGACTTTTGTCATGTGACTATACTAGTAAATAATATATACTATATAGTGATAAATCAAAGTCAAAGGAAATATTCTACAGCTCTACAGTGTTCTACATTCTGCAAGTGAAACATTTTATGTCAAAGCACAGTTTTTTCAGGTCTAGAAATATATGTTCAATATAAATATTGGTATATTTTCAGTGCATAACTTTAATTTGTAATACTATAATTTAATTTGTAATAATATAATTTAATTTGTAATAATATAATATAATATATAATATAATATAATAATCAAAAGCTTAGGGTCGGTAAGATTTTTTTAATATTATTGAAAGAACTGCATTTAACACATTAAAATGTGTTACAATAATCACAGTAAAGTCAGTAACAGTGTGAAATATTTTTACAATATAACATATAACTTAAGTTAAATTGTAATTTATTCCTGTGATGGCAAAGCTGAATTTTCAGCATAATTTTTTCACTCTTCAGTGTCACACGATCCTTCAGAAATCAGTCTAATACTGATTTGGAGCTCAAGAAAATATTTTTTATTATCAATGTTGAAAATAGTGCTGTTTAACATTTGTATTTATTTAACAAATATAGATTTTTTTTGGAACAAAAAGTCTTTACTGTCTTTACTGTCCCTACTGATTTAAATGTAATAATTTATTACCACAAAAAATGTTATTACTTTATTTTAAGGTTACGTATAGTTACCACATGTATTTACCATAGTAATAAAAGTAAATTATGCATAATTACAAGTAACTAACCCTAAACCAAACCCTAACTCTTAACTCTATAGTAAGTACATGTAGTTAATAATACTTAGTACATATTTGAGTAAGTACAATGTAACAATGTGACCTTAAAATAAAGTGTAACCAAACTTCCCAGACAGCAAGATGATGGCCCAGATTTGGCTCACATCTGGTATGTGTTGAATCCATGTGTAAAAGATGTGGGCCGGATCTGAGCTGACACTATATTAGAGTCTGGGTCACTGACCCCAAACTTTTGAATGGTAGTGTGTAATATATGTTTCACATCTGTCTCCTTTGTCCTTAACTATAGGACAAATTAAGCTAAAGTGGCACTGTTTACCCCACTTTCCTCTACATTTAAATACAGTGTAAACAGAATTGCCTCATAATGTCCTCATCAGACAAGCGTTTACTCTATAATGCACCTCCACAGGAGAAGAAGTCAAAGGAGGTTGACAAACGAGAGATGATGCAGATGGGTTATCTGCTGTTCATGGAAAGGAAGCCCTGTGCCATCAGCTCATCTATCAGTTTTACCTGTTGGAGCGAAGAACTCCGAGCGTAACCTAGAGCTACTAGAGGAATGTGAGGACTCTAACAGACCCACACGCACATCAAATGATACCAGCCAGAAAAGATGGATAGTCGATGAAAGAGACAAAAAGCAAGAGAAAAAGATCGAAGGATAAACCAGAAAGAAAGGTAACCCAAAAAAAGATTCAGTGGAGGTAAATGGTGGACTAAAAAGTGGAGAAGTTGGAGTAAGGATTCATTTGTTCACATTATGAGAGATTAAGGACGTGGCAAGTGGAGTTGTATTACCTGTCAGTGATAGTGAGTTTGACGTCTGGTCAGCCTTGTTGGTCTCAGCAGTTGAGCTCAAATCACATGAACTGTGGACTGAACCAAGCTGATGGGAATGAAAGGAAATTATTAAAGATTTTCACGTTTTTCACAAAGGCAATGGAAATAAAAGCAGGTTTCCAATCAGTATATAGTATACAGTAGCACATTCACCCTATTCTTCAAGGTATGATATGAAAAAAAATAAAGCCAAACATGGTAAGCTAAATTTGTGTGTCTATTTTGTGAATTAGGAATTGTTTTATTACTTGTGAAGACACTAGTGCAGCTATATTGGAAATAAAACAGTTTAGAAGTCGTGAATGCAACGACGGACCAATCAGAAGCATCAAAGTTTAAAGAAGTACCAAACAGAAGTCACCTGAACAAGATCCGGTCTAGTCTCAAAATAATCATTTACTTTCAGCCAACTTTAGGCTTAATATTTAGGAATCTGTGGATGTTTTTCAAAAACCACTGAACTTTTATTAAAAAGTGAAAAGAGCGAAATCAAGGCCCACCTGTTCAGTGCAGGATGTGTCATTTGGTGTGATTTGGTGTGTCTGAGTGAGTTCTGTCACTATGGTCGTTGTGACAACACAGCTGAGCTTCATCATTGTGTCTGGCACTGGCTGCTTTCCTGATAGAATAGGAAACTATAAGTTAATATAAAAATGATTCAGTATATAACTTTCCTTTAAAGGGGTCACACATCATATTACTTTATATTTTAACTTTATATGTGCTTGATTACAAGTTTGCATGTAAACACACTTAGTATAAAGTTGCTGAACACAATTGGCATTGTCAAGCATCAATGTATTAATCTAGCTGACATCAGAAAGTTACAAAAGTAGGAACTACTTAAAGAGATAGTCCCACCTAAATTCTGTTATTATTTGCTCACCCTTTTGTCGCACAGAAAAAGTGTATGCATTTTTTTTAATTCTGTGGTTACCAAAAGATATTTAGAAGAATATTGGGACCCAAACAACATTGGAGCCCATTGACTTCCATTGTATGGACAAAAAAGACATTTCTCAAAACAGAAGAATGGGTGAGTTGAGTAAATGATGACAGAATTTTCATTTTGCGGTGATATATCCCTTTAAAGAATTTTTGGACTGGAGATGAAGTTTATTTCGCAATATATATTTATATACTAATATTATAACCTGCTGGTTCTGACAACGATGGTGCGGTTGACTGGTCTTCTTTGATATTCTCTTCTTGAGCAATAAGAGAACATTCCTTTTCCATCTTTACAACTTCTTTCTTTTCTTCAGGAATGGAAGTCTGAAAGTTTTGCTGGTGGTCTGAGGCTTCTAACACAATGAGCTCCTCATTTTGTAGACTTTGAGTGGCTGGCTTTGGAGGTGAGGGAGAGAAGTTGATAGGACGATGCACAGAATTTCTATCCTCCCTCTCTCTGCTCTCTTGTTGAGTGCTCTCACCATTCACACGTATCAGCCCATCACTCTGTATTAAAAACAAAGAACACACATTTATTCAAGCTAATTATGCACCCAAAAATTAGAGATTATTTACAAACTCAAAAGGAGTCTAGAAAATGTCTAGGTTGGTATTTTTCATACATAGGAAGCGAATGGTAACCTCGACTGGTTCTATTCACTTTCATTATATAGAAGAAAGCAACACGGACATTCTGATAGATAACTTCTGTTGTGTTTCAGGGAAGAAAGAAAGCCATGCAGGTTTTGAACAACAAGAAGGTGAGTAATGACAGAATTGAAATTTTTAGGTGAACTATCCCAAGAAAACAGTGGCTCAATTTTTCAAACTGGGGACCACATAAAAGTTGAGGGGAAGAAAGTATTTTATTTTTCTAATTAATTTATTTTTTAATAATTATAATTATAATAATGGCTGTATCCAAAAGTTTGAAAATCCCAATATTGTCCTACCTAGTTCGTTTTTAAATGAATTTGTTATTGAGCATAATGTCCAGGATAAAACATCCTTGCCTTTATTGATTTGCGGAGGCCTTGGCTGAATTTTGGCTGGCTGTAGGGTTTTGGGGTGATGAGGGGTACAGGCTTTGATGGAGCAGGGGGAACTCGCGTGGGTGCTGACAGGACTTCTGGAGCTTTGATGGAATTGCCAGGTGATGGTTCAGTGGTTTTGGGCAGCGCCACTGGTGCCTGTTTTTGTGCAGTCTTCTGGTCTACTTGGATCCCAGGGTGTGTTTGGGTAGTTTGTGCAGGCTCTGGAACCTTTGCTTCCTCTAGGGTGGTGCATGTTGGCTTCTTCTCAGGCTGATGGAGAGGTGAGGCAGCAGAAGGCAGTTTGGGGAGCTGAAGTCTCTCCAATATGGCATCGCTGATGGTGAAACGGAGAGCGTAACGTTGAAGCACAGCTGCTTTCTCTTCTGGAGTGGAGGCTTTACAATATTGTTCATGAAGTTCCTGCTCCCTACGCTCTCTGAAAGAGAGAGAGAGAGTGAGAATATCAATTACATATTAGAGTGTCTACGACAAAAAAAACTAAAAATCTTACTTTAAAGGAGTAGTTCACTTTTGAAAAAACTTTTGCTGATAATTTACTCACCCCCATGTCCTCCAAGATGTCCATGTCATTCTTTCTCCAGTCAAAAAGAAATTAAGGTTTTTGATGAAAACATTCCAGCATTTTTCTCCATATAATGCACTTCAGTGGGAACCA
>JAOTRC010000012.1:12193857-12209338 GCA_027497675.1 Cyprinella lutrensis | reverse complement strand
CCAGAATCTTTTCAGAATATTACAAATGGTTGATGGAGAAAGAGCTATTTTTTTTTTTTTTTTTTGCAATCTTGCATTGAGAAATGTGATTTTTGAATTGTGTGAAATTTGGCATAACGTGGTGAGGCATGATCCATCTTTGCTTGCAAAGACTGAATATTTGGTGGATGGTACTATTATTCCCAAACACAATACCCTCATCTAATTCACCTAATCAGTGTTAACTGTTTTAAAACAGTTGTATATTCTAAAATCTTTTCTCTTTTATTTTGCCTCTGTCCCAACTTTTGGGAGTGTGCTTCAGCTATAAAAAAAAACATTTACAAATTTAAATAAAGTTGGTCAGTGAAAACATGGGAAATCTTTTCTTTGCACTTTTGATATTCAAGAGAAAAAAAATCACATATTCTTGATATTCTTGCATTTTACAAAACGCAAATGAGCTTTAAGGAAATGAGGTTGTATATATATACACACACATACACACACATTATATAAATATTAGCTACTGTGCAATATAATTGTTTTTTTAAAGCTTCATTTTAGATTTAATTTAAAAGGGTTTTGACACTTTACGCAGGAAAATTACTCCCCTGATTTTTTTATGTGTTAATCATCATTTAATTAATCAACATGAAACAAAAATGCAACCTATTTACTTTCTTAGTGTACCTTGCAGATTTTATCATGCAGGATCACAAAGTCAACTTTATAAAAAATTTTAAAAATAGCTAGCAAAATATTCACACAGTATTTCAGTGGGTTCTGAGCAGCATTTATGTTGACTTTAAAGGTGCCATAAGTGATGTTAGCCATAACTGCATTAGATCACCTATACCCAAAATGCCACACTCTAATGACTTGTAAGCAAAGCTGAACTCTTTAAATGAGAGTGCCTGTGTTTAAATAAAATATTCCTATAATAAAATCCTTTATAGCACCTTTAAAGGAAACCATTGCACCAGTGAGTGAAGTAAAGAAAAACAATGATAAACTACAGAGATACAGGCATGAGACACTCTTTCCATGCAAAAATACATTTCAGTAAGAGCTCTTTTCAAAAGTAATAAATTGGTCCTGAAAATGCTTTCTCACATTGGGGGGAGATCATCATCTTCCTGCCAAAGGGGCCGACGTGAGGGTTGGTCGGGTAAAGGGGAGGGGCTTTTGGTAATAGTCTCATCTTTAATAAGACTTTCATGTCCCACCACACCTACAGAGCCCGCCTCCTGCCTGTCCATCATCTGATGACACCCCTTACGCATGTCCTCAGCATCTCTTGGGCTAAGGGTGAAGCTGAGAAAGTTGCCATGGTTACTAAAGCAAAGCATGGCAGTGAAAGGGATGCTGAGGCTCTCTGTTCTCTGACTACAAAACAGACCAGCCAGACAAAACAAGTGCAAAAAACATTGAACAGAAATTCATAAGCCAAATGACCTATTGATATTTATGACAAATTAACATAGGCTACGTATATACTGTGTGTATATATATATATATATAATCTGAGGAAAACCCCCAAATGAAAGAAAGAATGTACAATAGTAATTTCCATATTTTTTGCATTTTTAAATCACTTTCTTTGAAAAAATCTCTATAAATGAACAGGATAGAATAGTAAAAATCTAATAAAATTTAAATCAGAGCTATAAATCAATCAAACAACGCCTAGAGACAAGAACGATAGTTTTCCAAATGAACACCAAACCAGTCACAGATATTAGTAAACAGACAATAGCCACCAAAAATCATTGTTGGACGTGATATCTCTTTTCTGTACTCTGAAAATCAACTGCACACAGCAAGCTCAAACCCATATCTAGAAAATCTGTTAATAATTGAATGGAAAGTGAGCATTTTTCTTGCACGGGCACCGCAAATGCAACATTCCTTGCACTCATAGACAAACACTTCATTCAAAGGCGGTCCTAACCTGTCCAGAGATGGGGCTGTCTCTTGCTCACAAGTCTTGAAGAATGACTGCGATCCACTGACAGGGACGGTTTTGTGTTTCACAGAACCAGGTTTAGGCAGAAATACATTAAAAGCCTGTCCTGCCCCAGCACTGGGCTTTTGATAAGATCCAGTTCTTCGCGCTAACATGTCATCCTTCTCAAAATCTGGCAGATGACCGTCATCCCCAAATTCATCATCATCATCATAGCCGCCAGAGCAATCGACGTTAGTTCCAGATGAGCGCACAATGTCAGGGCTCTTTTGGGTCATTGCGGCAACTGGAATGGATGTCTTTGGTACTTGATCGACTGGTTCATTTCTGTTAAAATAGCATATGCTGATAACTAATTCGCACAATTAAACTTAGTTTGACATAGCAAAAGTGTAAATACTCCACAAAGCACAACTTAAAGCAAAGAGGTAATGTTTTTGCCTGTGATGCACGATATCGATACCATATCGGTAAATGGCCAACATTCTATTTTTTTTTATTTACCCATCTGTATTGATCAATATTGGATGTTTAATTTGCTGGGAATTTTATTTATTTAATTAATTTCCCCTTTTTTTATTTTTATATTTAGTATTCCCACTTCAAATTGTAATTTTTAGCAAATCCCAAAATAAAAATTTTCCATACTGTACATAATAGTGTTCTTATTTTTTAAATTAATTTGTAGAATTTATTTTAGTTTTTAGTGTTTTATTGTGAATTATGTCAATATTAGCAATTTATTGGAAATTATTTAGGCTTATCGTATAGCCAGAATTTTAACAGTGCAAACAGTGCAGTGAATTCCTAACCAAGTATGAGGAAAGCTCAAAAACATGTTTGCCTTAGCCATAAATAGTGCACTCAAAAGACTGGGAATAAATCTTTTCCACCACAGCATGTTAGAATGTTAGACTAATAAATAAGGACAAAGAAAAGTCTGAGATTTCTAGTTAGTTTTGCTTGTCCCACCTCTGTCCAATCTTAGTTCTCTTTGTCTTTATGTTTCTTTCCAGGTACTGGAAGTCTCTGTCTCCACTCATCCCCATCTGGATACTTCCTTTCTGGGCTATGGAAGCCCCTGCAGTGCCTTCTCTCTTGGAACTCGGCTGCGGGAGGAATCTATTATATGACGTCCCGCTTGCTGGCTTCAGAAATGCTCCTGTTCTACGAGCTAGCATGTCATCCTTTTCTATATCCGGTTGACTCTCCTCTTCTTCATCCTCTTCATCATCCTCCCTCTCATCTTTAGCTTTCTTATCCAGTTCCTCCTCTAGCACCCTGCGCTCAGAAGAGGTCAACGGCTGTTTAAGGTCAAACACGGCAGTGTTCGGAGGTTCAGGGGGCATGATGGGAGCAGGCTCAGTGTTTACATCTCCACTAAGTTATTAGGTCATGATGTATGAGACGTGGAAGAAAAAAGAGAAACAATGAGTCAGAAACAGAAAAGGGAAAAAATGAGGGTGAAGGATAGAGAGTGCAGGTACAGGCAATGAAAGATGCAGTCCAGTGGGAACCAAAGCAACTGCATTGCAGTTACTCAAAACTACAGAATCACACTTTATTACTCTCTTACACAAACACAAATGGATAGGCCTACTATTTCATCTTTTTCTTGTTCCTTCACAAATATTTCAATCCACACCACCACAGTAAGCCATTCACTGCCCATTTCTCTCCAAAACAGACCAATAAAGCTCAGTTTTAGCATAATTCATGGTTGCTACAGTTGTTAGCATCATGCTAACAGCCTCACTGTAAGCCATTCAGTTAAATTCTCTTCTAAACAGCCCCAAAAAAAGCAGTTTTATCATCATTCAGGGATGCTACAGTTGAAAAAAATTATACTAACAGCATTAATTTCTCTCCTAAACAGCCCAAATATAAGCATTTAAGCACCATTAGGGGGCACTACAGTTGTTAGCATCATGCTAACAATCTCTCAAGGCATGAGTCCACCAGCTTCATAAACCACAGTGAGTTGAAACCAACATGCCCTTTTAATGCAGCATCACTGCTAAGATTCCTACACACATTCACAAACTCCAACACACTCTGAGGGTGAGTATGCATCCAGATCCTTCGGTAAACATAACCGAGAGCAGGCAGTCCTCAACAAGCAGTGTTTGTAATAGTGTGTTGGTATACTTCAGATCACTGGACCAACAATTACTGCCCCTGACAAGATTCTAAGATGACAAGGGGTCATATTGTGAAGTAATAACCACGAAACAGGAAATTAATGCTGCGGTCACACTATGTTGTAATATATTACCATAAAAAATAATGACGACAATCTACTCAGAGCTGTTCACGTCCTCAGACTCTGAACTGTGCGTTTCCATGGCAACACTATTATTATTAATAAATAGTATTAATAGTATTAGTATTAAATAGTATTAGTAATAAATAGTAATAGTAGCACTATTATTATTAAAAAACTTTAGCAAATTAGCAAAACATTAGCTAGCTGTTCAACTCTATGTTGACGACATTAACATGAATAAACTTGACCAAAAGTGACAGGCATTTATAATTCAGATTGTGCTGAAGCCATTGCCATTTTGACTCATTTCCTTATTGTGGTCATACGAATACGAGTGAGAGCTCTCAGAAAGTTCAGTTTTCAAGTTGTTTTACGCGTTCTATGAGGACGTGAGCACTTTTTATAAGTCGGAATCTCGTGATCACTAATTCTGACATTGTGCCTGTAAGAGTTTAACAAATAATGAAAATTCTGTCATTAATTAATAAGTCTGTAAGACTTTCAGTCATCTTCAGAACACAAATGAAGATATTTTTGATGAAATCTGAGAAATTTCCCTGCATTGACAGCTACAGAATTTTCAAGAAAAAGGTAAAGACATCATAAAAGTAATCCATGTGACCCAAGTGGTTTAACCTCAATTTTATAAAGCGTTTGTTTGCACAAAAAAAAAACGTATATCACTTTACAAAATATTAATCTCCAATGCACAGTCACGCAACAACGTCTGCTCTCCCATCAACACAATTCTTACGCGTCATTATGCTCTTATGACATTATGCATAAGGCAAGGCAAGGCAAGTTTATTTATACAGTATAATAAAGTGGTAAATTATGTTTTTTGGGTTTTTTTGCGCAAACAAAGCACTTGCATCGCTTCATAAAATTGAGGTTAAACCACTTGGGTCACATGGATTACTTTTATTCCTGGGGCTTGAAAAGGGTATAATGGTGTAGTTGCATAGCTACCAATGGAGGGACAGAAAGTTCTCAGATTTTATCAAAAAGATCTTAATTTGTGTCCTACAGGTTAGGAACGACATTATTGTGAGTAATTAATGACACAATTTCATTTTGGGGTGAACTAACCAAAGGCACAGCAGCAAATAAATAAAATAAAAAAAATAAAAAAGAGGTTTGTTTACCTCTTATAGGCTTGGAATTAATTATTTCTAATAAAGTGGAAAATAGTTATTAGAAGCTATATTAACTGTTCTAGATAAAAAAAAAAACTTTTGAACCTCTTTTTGGTCCCCTTTATGGTCTGTTGTGCATGAACGTGCATGTATTAATGCATCTATCCTTCTCTCCTGTCTTTCTTTCTCTCCCTACCTGCCCACCGCTCTCTTTGTCAGTCTGGAGCCCAGCCCTATGGTGGGCACAGCAACAGTTGCCATCGAGAGGAGATACCGAAGCTTCTCTGCCTCGTCCCCCTGTCCCTCTTCCCTTTCCTCATCTTCCTCCTCTTTCCAGGAAGTATTCTCCATCTCTGTCACACCCCCAAATGTCACAAAACGCCGCCGTTCGCCGGAGGAACGTTCCTGGCAACCGGCCAGGTCGTTCTTGGCAACCTTCGTCTTGGAGGAGACAGAGAGGCAGCCTTTCTCAAGACACGTCTGACACAGAGGGACAATAGGGTCATCGCTGTTCACACGCACACACATACATGAGACACGTGAGTAAAGAAGAGAAAGAGAGAAGAATTAGAGGAGCAGAGGGAATTATGAACACTCAAAACTAATGAAGAAAGACCACGTCAGTCTGACAGTCAAGTCAATGATATGGAGAGGATTGTCGGATGTCGGGATGGGAATCTGTGTGGTATCCAAATAAACCCATTGATGCTGATGCAAGCATGGCCTTTGGACTCTTTTAAAGGGAAATTACTAGACTCAAGGAATGATGCACAGCCTTGGCTCCCGTACAACAGTTTAGTATGTGGCCTTACACTCACATGCTCCCCTCCCTAGTTCTCTGTAAGCATCTCTTGGTTTCAATAGTTGCCTTGGTGACGTCTGTTTGCATGAGAGGGGCTTCCCTCTGCAAACAGAATGAGTCTCACAAAGGCCCACTTCAACAAACATCTCCACAACAGCGTAACAAGACACAGAGCCCTCTTACGCAGCACTCACCCAATGGCAGACAGAGCTTTTTGGCTCTAATCTGCGACTGATTTAAATACATTCTAGGCTCGCACTGTGTCTTAACCAGCCACAATACTTTTTCAGCAACAAGTGATTTGTCTGTCTACACTGACAGACAAATGACAGCCAATCAGAAGTATTTGAAGACCATACACTTCTTAAAATATATAAAAAATATAAGCAGGAACATATTTGTATGCAGACTCATTTATACTGCGTGTGGAAAATATTCCTTGAGATAACATTATTGGCTTTATTTATCCTTGTACTAAAGCCTCAATAAATTAATAAAATATTATGTGGAAAATATTTACTCAGATACCTAGAACTTGAGTATGCTTTTTTATACATCACAATATAACTTAAACAGCCATTCAAAAGTTTGGGTTCAGAAATCATTCTAATATGCTGATTTGGTGTTCAAGATTATAATCAAAATTGAAAAAGGTTACCCTGCTTAAACCGCAAAGGCATTTTTTAAGGACAGTTTGATGAATCAAAAGTTTTTTTTTAAATAGAAATCTTTTTAACATACATGTCACTTTTGATAAATTTTATTTGTCCTTGCTGAAAAAAAAATCCCCAAAAAATCATACAGACCCCAAACTTTTGAACGCTAGAGTTTTTTAAATAGAATTTTTTCCTCTACAACTTATGTGCAAGTTAAAGAGATACTCCATCTTTTTTGGAAATAGGCTCACTTTACAACTCCCCCAAAGTTAAACAGTTGAGTTTTACCGTTTTCGAATCCATTCAGCCGATTTTCAGATATTTAGAAGAATATCAGTATACAAACAGTTTCTGGTCTCATTGACTTCCATAGTAAATTTTTTCCTACTATAGAAGTCAATGAGACCAGAAACCGTCTGGTTACTGATATTTTTCTAAATATCAGAAAATCGTCTGAATGCATTCGAAAACGGTAAAACTCAACTCTGGGGGAGTTGTAAAATGAGCCTATTTCCAAAAAAAAAAGTGAAGTATCCCTTTAAGGGCAATGATACGGTGGGGAAAACATGTTCTGCAAAAAAGGAATAATAAAATAACTTATACATAAAATATAATCATGGATATAATTTATATGAAAACGATTATATTGCCTGTTCCTTTATTGCACCATGTCTGGTGAGGACACAGTGCTACATAGACACAAGCTGGAAAAAAATCCTGCTTGGATAAGTGACTGAATATCAGAAAGTGGAGTGGTATCTGTTTTAAGTGTGAAAAAACACACAATAAAACATAAAAATAGAGTATAAGAGCTTCACCCTTGTGAAACTTCTAAAAGCTCTTGAAGTGTGTTGTGGAGTCATATAGGTCAGGGGGGTCAGACATAAAAGTCAAATGTCAGGCACCTGCTGTCTGTATTCATCTTGAGCCTCTGCCATTTCTCCAGGTCTGACTGAGTGATGGTTGTTTGAGCCAATGACTGCCGGGGATCTCTCTGTGGGACGGACCCACTTTGGGCCCGCCTTCTGGCCAGGTCATCTGTCTTTACATCAGGCATCACCACCCACCCCACTTTCTCGCTGACTGTCCCTTCCTCATTCTCCTGCTCACTCCCACTTTCTTTCTCAGGAGTCAGGAAGGGGTTGTCCTTGCGAGTTATGATTGACACTTCAGCAGGGGTGGAGTCAGACTCACTGTAGATCAGTATGAAGGATAAACTGAGCTTAGCATACTTTTAATAATTTTTAATTTACATAAAATTTAAACTATGTATAAGGTTACAGTTCCTAATGAAGCTAGCAGCAAAATAACCAGTAACCCGAGTTTATTTACTCAAGGGGCTCATAAAGAGTTCATTTTGAAACTGTCTGAAAAGCAGAAAAATGTATGAGAAAGTGTGTTTGTTTCAAGGCACCTGCTCTCTGTATTCATCTTGAGTCTCTGCCATGTTTCCAGGTCTGATTGAGTGATGGAAGTCTGGACCAATGATTGATGAGGATCTTTGGGAGGGCGTGGCCTTCCCTCTGTCCGCCTCCTTGCTAGATCATCTTTGTGTGGGTTTGGGACAACTATCTTCCCTTCTACCTCTTTCATATCTTCCTCATTCCCTTCTTTTGCCCTTTCTTTTTCAAGATTCAGGAAAGGATTGTCCTTACGAGTAATGATTGGTATCTCAGGGGGGGCCGAGTCAGCCTGACTGTGGTAGAAATGTAACATTATAAGAGGTACAAGAAAACGGATGCTTAAATCCCACAGAAAACATACCAATAATCACATCCAGAATGATCATAGTCAGTTAGCTATAACACACCTAAGTACAATACAAAATGCATAATACCACATGTTTGGAATATAGGGCGAAACTCTGTAATTATAAACGATATTAGAGCTACATAAGCGAATAGAACAACACCACACTACAAAAGGAAAAGTAGTGAAGACAAACTTGTCGGCTTCCAAGACAGTTTCTGTTTTTCAACTGTTTAACTCTGGGGGAGTTGTAAAATGAGCTTATTTCCAAAAAAAGGGGAGTATCCCTTTAAAGTGCTCCATAATCAAGGGCGTGGCCACTTGAGTGACAGCTGGATTGCCGCGCTATCACTACTAGCCGTTTGTCTGCTGTCTGTTAGCCGCCACGTCAACTCAGCTAGTCTCGCCCCTTTGCTAATTTTCGTTTATCCAGGAGTGAAGCGTAGTGACAAGCTACCAAGTTGGCGACGGCCATTTCTGAAACCTACAGGTGACATCACGGACACTACGTTCATATTTTTTTACGGTCTATAGTACCACCCTGTGTTCCTGTTTCAGTGAAAATTAATAATGCTGCACATTTCAAGGCACTTCTGTGGGCCTTTAAAGGGAAACTCCACTTTTTTTGGAAATAGGCTGATTTTACCACTCCCCCAGAGTTAAACAGTTGAGTTTTACCGTTTTTGAATGTATTTAGCCAATTTTCTGATATTTAGAAGAATATCAGTAAACAGACAGTTTCTGGTCTCATTGACTTCCATAGTATATTTCTTTTCCTATGGAAGTCAATGAGACCAGAAACTGTCTGGTTACTGATGTTTTACTAAATATCAGAAAATCGACTGGATACATTCGAAAACGGTAAAACCCAACTGTTTAACTCTGGGGGAGTGGTAAAATGAGCCTATTTCCAAAAAAAGTGGAGTATCCCTTAAAGGCTAGCTTGCTATGAGGTAGTTATGTGGTTACTACGGTGTTCTAAGTGGTTGCCAGTCAGTTGCTGACGTGTTCAGGTTTGGTAGGGCATTGGGGGAAAGCGGGGAAAAGATGTATTGAAACTGCACTAATTTTTGATCATGCACTAGGAGAATTCCAATCAGATAGAGAAGATAAAATAAGTCAGAACAGACTTAGGGCTGTGCAGAGTTTAGTGAATGTAACTTAAAAGCTCTATAAGAAAAAACCCTGACTCAAAGCAGCATGCAATGGCATTGTGTTGGACTTCTCAAGCCAACATTACTAGTCCCTGAACATATGACCCCATCACTTTTGGTCACAAGCACACCTCTTTTTCTCCAGTTCCATCTTCTCCATTCTCTCCAACACAGCATGCTGGGATGCCAGCCTAATCCCCTCCCATTTCTCTCGGTCCTTCCAACTACAAGAGCCTGGCAGGAAGTTATGGGCAACACTCGGTTTGAATTGATTCATGCGGGCTCTGCGAGAAGCAAGATCATCCTTTTGGACATCTGGAACCTTCTGCTCTGCCTCTACATCTTCATCTTCCTCATTCGAGTCCCACTGATGTGGGGCCGCAGGCCGCATGAAGTCATTGTCACGCCGAAGAATGATGTCAGGTGAAGGTGGTTTAGCTTTATTATCCTCCACGGGATTCTTGATTGGACTGAGGAGAAAATTCACCAGGGCAACATTTGAAAATATTTTAGAAAAATAAGAGTGCAAAAGTGCATCCACTATTTCAGTGGCCTTGGTTCCAGAGGTATTTTTCCCATTCATTTTCCCCATATAAAACATAACGACATAAATAAAAAAAATTAAACTTAAAACTATTGATTTAAAGATGTTGAATATATATAGTGGACACAGAACGTTCCCCTAACATTCCCGAATGGTCCCATGAGGTTATTTTTTGGGGAACCAAACAAGAACGTTACAGGAACGTTCCATGTAGGTTATTTTTAGGTTCCATTTTTATATCATAAGGAGAATGTTCCAGGAACGTTCCCTTAAACTTAAGGAAATGTTCTAAGAACGTTCTGGGAACCAAAAACGAATGTTTCCAGAACCTAAATTTGTTTGCTGGTATTTGCATATATTTAATGAGTTTGAGAGTGTAAGTCATTTGTGGTGCTTCAAGGGAGTCGGTGAACGCTAAAGAGTTATTTTAACATGATTTGCTGATTGTGATTATTCCATTTCCCAGAACCATGGCTAATGTCGTTTTTCACCAGGAATTCCACCGTTGAACATGAACATTTAAAAATAAGTTGCAACTTAGTTACAGACAATGCAGACTGATTGTTCCAAGCATTTACCATCGATTAACAACCTTATAGCACACAAATGGGTCTATCGTTGAAAAGAAACCCCCCTATAGAAAAAATGAATGGGACATAACTTGACTAACCAACTTTTGCACTCGATAACGTAGAGATGTTAGTGCTTCCATTTCAGGAGTTCAGCCCTTTAAAATAAGTCATATTAGCATAACTAGCATTATCTGCTGAACCCAATTAAAACAACCAATACACACACGCACACTTCATTACAACCTAAACAGATTCAGACTAGTCAAAGGGTCACATCCAATTCATTCACAAGCTAGCATAACCTTGCGCTACACAACATTAGCCAAGCTACAAAGGTTAAAGCCAACTGACAACTGTGTCACTCCATGCTATAATCGGCACCACAAATCGAAAGCAAACGTACATAGAGTCACTCCCCACACAGCAACCTAAGTTACATGACAAACTCATGGCTTGGAACACAAAAGTTTTGTGGTTACCACCAGCACCAATTTTTAACAAGGTCCCACACACAACTAGTTAGCATTTTTAGTCGCTGCATACACATGCCGAAAGATCTCAGTTTGACCGCTAACCTGCTAAATCGCACAGAGGCGGGTAATACTTTAATTCCTGACTTTTCAAGCTTCCTTATTTTCTTAAGCTCTGCATCCTCACGCTCTGCCCCTTTCTCATCAGCCCAGGTGAAGTTTTTCTTCAATCCGAGGCTTCGAGACACGCCAGCCCCCTCTTTTACCACTTCTATGCATTCTTGTCTGTGGGGATCAATAGGGAATTTCACAGCTCTCACAAACACACATGTGGATAAAACAGGATGAATCAAACAAACTCTGACACATTAAACAGATGATGCTTGTGTATGGATTTTTTGTGCAACCAGAAGAGGAATTTCCTGCCAATTCCCTGAGGAATCAAACAAAGCAAACACTTACTGTCGATCACAGCGGCTGTGATTACCTGAGAGGTCTTTCTCCCCCTACAGGAGATGTTGAGTTAATTGGACTTCTCCTGTCTTCCTCTCTGTCGCTCCTCCTCTTCCTCAGGGGGGCGGGAAGGTAGTTGGTCTGGTTGCTCTTGTTCGGAAGATACTGGTTAAAGGGTAGGGCGGCACGAGGCTCTTTGTAGGACACGCGACGGGCAGACATGTCATCCTTACGCATGTCTGGCAACTTCCTTAAACCACCGTCTCCTTCAGAGTCTGTGAGAAGGACATATTGAAAGAAAGTGCCATTTGGTATTAGTTTCTTTTTTAGATTAAACTACTAGAGAGACAGAACCAGCATTCATATTTCAACACATACTTTGTATATGAGGTGATCATCATCCAGATCAGGGTCAACATTAATGAAAGGCTCAGTGCATGTATTTGAATGCAAATATTTACAAGCTTAAACATTACACAATATTTGCCATATTGAATGAGCTTATTTGGTAACACTTTATTTGAAGGGGTGTGCATAAGACTGGCATGACACTGTCATAAACATGACATAACACCTGTCTTGAACATGAAGGAGTCTTTATGAATGTTTATGACTGTTGTAATTAAGTGTCATTCGGTAAATTATGACACTTTTAATGCAAACTTGACATGTTTAAAATGTCTTTGTTATGACAACTTGACATTAGCAAAGGCAGAAATGTTTTGTTATGACAACTTGATATTAACCAAGAAATCATAACCAGTCCAACGTGTTCCACGTTACTTGAGGTAAAAGGAAATATTAATAACACTGTTGTTAAATCATTTGACAGTGTAATGACATCTTTATAACTAGTACAATGTGTTCCACTTTACTTGAGGACAAGTAAAATATTCATGTCACAGTTATAATGGTGTCATGATGACAACCAAAGTTAAAACCAACCATAACATATGACAGGGTATTGTAATGTTAACACATTACAGGTTAACAGGTTATGATTTCTTGGTTATGTCAAGTTGTCATGACAAAGACATTTTTGTCTTTGTTAATGTCAAGTTGTCATAACAAAGACATTTTAAACAATGTCAAGTTTGCATTTAAAGTGTCATAATTTACCGAATGACACTTAATGACAACAGTCATAAACATTCATAAAGACTCCTTCATGTTCATCACAGGTGTTATGTCATGTTTATGACAGTGTCATGTCAGTCTTATGCACACCCCTTCAAATAAAGTGTTGCCTTGATATTTTTTTTTTTATACTAGTGTTTTATAAATGACTCATTTGTAGGAATTAGATTAGTATCAGTGATATAGTTTTGCTCATGTAGTGTATTTAATTGGTAATGCAGTCAGTGACTCCTACATACAGACATCATAGAGTTTAATTTCAGAAAAGTCAAATGAAAAGTTCAGCAGGTGAAAAGCGACGCCGTAGGTCATGTTGAACATCCTACCGCACATTTCTGAGTCTTCATCAGAGTTGTCTCCGCAGTCATCCTCACCATCACACACCCACACATGCAGCTTACACAGGGTGTTGTTACAGATGAACTCATCGGGGCGACAGAAGAAAGCATCTGAATAAACAACATTAAACTGGTTTTTAAACTGTAACGCTTGGATAATTTGCAGTAAAAAAAGGGTTATGACAACCTGAACAAACACATACACAAACAATTTGATCATATCCAAAACAATTGAATTATGAAAACTGTCTCAGAAAAGATAAACAGTGTAACACTTTAGTTTGGGGACCAATTCACACTATATTTGCTTATTATTGGCTTACATATAACTAGCATATTGCCTATTTATTAGTATTTATAACACACATATTATTGCCTTACTCTGCAAGACCATATTCTACATCCCTTAAAGGGATACTCCACTTTTTTTTGGAAAAAGGCTCATTTTACAACTCCCCCAGAGTTAAACAGTTGGGTTTCACCGTTTTCAAATGCATTCAGCCAATTTTCTGATATTTAGAAGAATACCAGTAAACAGACAGTTTCTGGTCTCATTGATTTCCATAGTAGGAAAAAATATATACTATGGAAGTCAATGAGACCAGAAACTGTCTGGTTACTGATATTCTTCGAAATATCAGAAAATCGGCTGTATGGATTCGAAAATGGTAAAACTAAACTGTTTAACTCTGGGGGAGTTGGTAAAATGAGCCTATTTCCAAAAAAGTGGAGTATCCCTTTAAACCTAACCAACTACTTTGTTTATTGAGTTTATTGAGGCAAAAGTCGTAGTTAATAGTGAATGTTTGTTCCCCAAACTAAAGTTTGACCATAAATATGGACATTTTCCTACCATGACCACAGGTTTCCTCATCGCTGTGGTCCACACAATCAAACACGTCATCGCAGCGCCATCGTTTGGGGATGCAGTGAGCATGGTTTTTGCACAGAAACTCATCTTCTCTGCACTCCTTGACACAGTCCATCTGGTGTGAGCAGAACAACGAAAGCCTAAAATACTCACTTTCAAGAGAAAGAATTTGCTGTACTTCTGAAAGTGCAGAAAGTCTCTGTTTCCATGGAGTCGAACATGAGTCTAACATACTAGGTGTTCAAAACAGTTTATGTTTCCAGTATGGTGCATTCGTTTATCTCACAGTTAATTAAAACAATATGCCATCGTGTTATATTAATTGCTTGTTTGACGCACAAATCATAAAATATAAGCTTCTGAACTAGACGTACTCGTGTTCTATATACAGTATGTCTTTGGTTTTGCACCTTTGATTACTTATGTATCTGATTAAACTAATTAATACTGAATAGGTTCACTGTGGAGAGCCACATCAATTACATTGTCAACTGTTTCATCTGTTCTACACTGAAGAAAAATCCAGATGAAATAAGCTTTAGGGCTGGAATACACTAAACGACTTTTAAATTCTGAACAGATCTTAAAAAAAAAAAACAAACAAAAAAAAAAAAACATGGAGCATCATACACTTGGCGACTTAGTAAATAGTTAAAAATAAAACATTTTTTTGTTCTAAAATTGGCTCAAAATATCAAAAATGTTTGATCTCTTCCGACTAGATGGAATCAGACTTCGAAGCTAGAAAATCAGAGTCTGTGACCATAATACTCGATTTTCTGTTCTCAACTAAAATCTGCATAGTTCTGACATTGGCAGCTTGTCCAGACTGTAAATCTGGGCAAAAGTAGTGTAGTATATTACAGCCTTTAGTCGTAGTCGTGTTTACGGTGTATTTATAAAGCTGTTCCTAAGCAGTACAACCCAAAGGTTTGCTTGTGCACAGTCATTTTACAGAGCACAGCTTCCTGAACCCGGGAGAGAACAATGAAGGCTAATCTATACAACTCATTGTACTCACTGAACCAATGTAAAAGGTTCTGCTCAAGTCGTGCTTGAAAAGTTGGGTCCGATCGAACGGCTTGAAATCCACATTTTAAGAATCCGACTGGGGCTCAAACTGACATTATTATTAACTGGTAGCTGTAACTCGGGATTATGGTAAGTTCCGACACACTTGATGTCTTTGGCCAATCACAACGCACTGGGTCAGCTGGCCAATCAGAACAATCTGAGCTTTTCGGAAGGAGTGGCTTTGTATAAATCAGACTGGGAATAGAGGAGCTAAAAGCTAAAATATTGTACAGTATGTGATCTATCTATCTATCTATCTATCTATCTATCTATCTATCTATCTATCTATCTATCTATCTATCTATCTATCT
>JAOTRC010000012.1:12091097-12102793 GCA_027497675.1 Cyprinella lutrensis | reverse complement strand
ATTTTTTTTCTTTTCTTTTTATGTCAGTTTTTTTTTAGATGAAAGTGTACTGACAGAGAGAAAACTTGTCAATCAATTCTTTCAACTTGTCGATCAATTTACCAATGAAAATAAAGGAGCAAAATTGTTAACAAGATGCACCTGAATCATTAATTAGATTCAGCTGCAGTTATTAGAAGTCAGATGTTTAAATCCAATATAAGAGTCAAATCAGGAACCCTGTTTAGTATCTCCTTGTTTGTTGGTTTTCTCCAGTGAAGTGAGAGGTTTGGGCCTTTTTTTTTTTGGTCATGTAATGGTTTTGATAAGTGCACTTATTTTTTTTATGCCATGCCTTATACATTTATTTAGTTTCTCCTTTATTTCCCCATAGATAAACTAAAGTAAAACAATGGCTGACAAACCAAATATCAGTGAAATCTCTCAGTTTGACAAGACCAAGCTGAAGAAAACTGAGACGCAGGAGAAGAACACACTTCCCACCAAAGAGAGTAAGTCTGAGTTTTTTTCAGAGCGCTCATTGCCTTCTGATATTCCTGTTTGCAAAATTCTTTGCCACGACTCGATAATTTATTTTTGTGTCAAACATGATATTTCCGTCAATGGTTTTGTTTTTCTCTCCTGCAGCCATTGAACAGGAGAAAAAATGTGAGGCTTAAGTTATCAACAGATCTTCACCAAGGGCAGGATGTAGTGGATGAGATGGCAAGTCAGATCGCTTCAGTCAGAAGATGGCATCTCCCAACCACCAGTCATTACAACCACAGGCTGGAGTGGGATGTTCACAGTTACAATTAACTTAGACCATTCTGAAGGATGACTGACTTTTCTACAGTATGCTCATGTGACTTGTGAAGAGGCAGTCAACTTTGCACTGAGGATGTTTAATGCTGAAAGCTCTATGCGAATCTATCTGTAAGAAAACGAGTTTTATCTGCCTTCATTTTGAACTTTGGTGAAATAAACCTTTAAAATGTATTCTTGTGTTTGCCTTTTTTTAAGTTCTGGGTGGTCAGGCCTTATCATAAGGTGCCTATGGGTTTGCTGGAGTGTTAACTCCTTGTTTGTATCTTTAAGAGCTTAACTTTGACCACAGCATTTGTTTATGATCCACATGTTAATTTTTTCACTGTAGCCTATGAACTAACTAATATTAACTAGTCTGTTGCCACGATTATGATGCAGTGGCTATAGCAGAATATGCACACTTCCAGCCTATATAGCAGCATGTTTATTTATTGTTCCTACTGGTTCTGCTGAGATTCTGAAACATGTATTCAATGGACATTGGACACTATTCTATAAGGTCATTGGAGAGGATTTATCTGATGACTACATGGAGAAAAAACCTGACCATATTACATCTGTAGTTAAGAACAAGGTACTGGCAGAGTATGCAATTTTGGATGCAACCAGCATCAAGCTCAAGCAGCACATTGCCTCTGCACTCAAATACTATTGTGCAGCGTCTTGTATTTTCTTTACAGCCCCCTGATCTTAAATTAACCTTATATGTGAAGTATATGCAGCCTGCATAGGGCATCATAGAGTGAAAGAATAGTTTTTGTAGGACATATCAATGGGAATAATAAACTGGCAGTGGTCGGATTCGGAAGCTGGCACCACAACAGTGGTTGGTATCTTAAAGGTACATTTTAGGTGCTAATATGTACCATTATGGTACCAATATGCACCCTTTTGGTACAAAAGTGTACCTTTTGAAAAGGTACAGCCCCTGTGACAGATTTTGTACCTTTTTTTCTAGATAGGGAGCAAAGAATATCAATATATAATGCAAATTTTGCTCTCTCGAAGAGCTTCATTACGTTAATAGCCACTAGGTGGCGAGGGAGTGGCGCTTGTGCTGGCTGGAACGCTCAAACGAGAAGCCTATGGGAGGAGCTAGGTGTAAGCTCCTATGGGAGGAGCTAGGTGTAAGCTCCATCCATTTGTTCTAACTTGGGGGACAGAGCGAATCACGTGCCCGCCTCTTCGAAAACCCCGCCCACTTCGTTCCATTCACTCAGCAATACGGACATAGACTAGCTAATACACAGTATTTATGATCCGACAGCTTCAGTCACTGGCCACGCTATCGTTAAATTCACCCAGAGCGACCGACAGCATTCATATGCCAGTGTTATAGAGCATAAGTTGAATTGTTGTTTGAATTACAATTTAGTTCCGAGTAGATGAACATGGAGAACGGCCTGGAAAGCACAGGAGACAGTCGCCTGGACCAAGCTGTCACGCAGTGGTTACAGTATGACAAGGTAAGACCAAACACCTGCTGTTATGTAGCTTTAAGTATGTGAGGTTTGACAAAACCAAACCCCCCTTTGAGTGGCGCAATGATAGCAGCTCAGCGAAGAGGAACATCCAGGATGTGGCAGTTATCCACTAACTGAATGCCATTTCAGTAAACATGCTTTTACTGGAAGGTTTTTTTTTCGTACTAACTGGCTTACTCAAAACTATGTCGTCTGAATTGCGATTTGGTCAGTTTCTTTTTGATATGTCATGAATATGGGTTCTATTAAAATACTTTGCACAGAGGTTGTTTAGGAGACTTTCATTTGCTTTTGTCCAAGACGCTTCTCCTAAAATTCCTTTGGATAAATTAAAAAAAGCCAAATCAGAGTATAGAGTACACTATAAAAATACTCCACAATTAATATACAGTACTCTGTCTACTGTTCAAAGGTTTGTTAAAATTTGTGCTGAATAAAAGTATTATTTAAAAAAAATTTATACTGACCACAAACCAATGGTGGTATAGGTTTTAATTTGGTTTGAGTTTTTCTTTTCATATTGAAATCTGTCTTTTGATTGCAAACTTTTGGATCTTGGCAAAACTGAGCAGTTCACAGATTGTTCTAACAGTCTGAATGAGACACATGAGATCACTAGGCTATTTCTCAGAGGAAAAATCTGAGAATGAAGAAATTCATTTTACCTCAAGAGAAACATTTTGAGATAATAAAGATCTAATGTGTAATTTCTCACCAAGAATGTTTTGGAATTGAGCAAATGTGTTAGTACAAAAAACAAATGACCTGCCTGAACTGAAAGCGAATGAGCACTGTGCTTCAAAATCAAGTGCACACGTCATATTGTTAATGTGTTCATTGTGAGGTAGATATTTTTCTTATTTTTATTTTTTTTGTCCTGATGTTAAATAGAATGTAAAATATTGTCAATGGACAGTTCTATAAATTGAAACAGTTTAATGTCATTACAGTAATTGGAGTCGTGTGCTTAACTGGGTCACATGAAACATGGTTAAAGGTTTTACTCAGAAGGTTATGGTCATGGATTAGTTTAAAATTGGATGTTCAGGTTTCATTCTCTTTTTCAGTGCAAGAGCTTTTTGAATCTACAATAGGTGTATATCACTATATGATTAATTGAAGTATATTGGTAGTTTAGTAGTCACCAAAATGATTGTATTGGCCTGTGTGCTGCTCAGAAAGGTCATCATAAGGGTCTTTGCAGTCAGGAAGGGATCACAGCCCTTCACTTTGCATCCTCACATGGTCTCACTTATCAGGAGGGTGAACGCATATTGTTTCACACACACACCAACACACACTGCACTAATCCAAATCATAAGGACAAAGTGCCTAGAGACAAAGACTCTCCTTTCTTCCCCCATTCCTTTTTTATCGTAACTTCTAGATAATATGCAAACTTAACATAAAACCAAAATTTACCTCATTTACTTTCTTCATACAGAAGATGAAGAAAGTTAACTTCGTCTTACTGGAACGATTTCATGAGTGAACATTATTTGAAAGATTTTTTTTTTTTTTAAGTTCATAGATTTTATTTTTTGCGTGTGTTTACAGAATCCAAAGACGGCAGCTGCTGTGCGGTCTATGGTTAAAGATAAAGCCATGTCAGAACTGCAGAGGTGTTTCGGGGCCCGAATGGAGTTTGGCACAGCGGGACTGAGAGCCGCCATGGGACCTGGAGTGTCCTGCATGAATGACCTCACTATTATACAGACCACTCAGGTGACGTAGCTTCCCATGTGATCTTCCCATCTTGTCGCTTGAATCATTAAAACTATACAGGAGATCCTAAGCTATGGCATCAGATCAAAAAGATTGTAGTGCCCTGGGTTCCACACAGAATGACAGACTTCTTTCTGGTGATGTATGCAAGACTTCTCCAATCATTTACTCCATTTAAACCCTGATTCGGCAAACTCACATTCATCTGCCTCGACTTTTCAGAGCAACAGCCACATCTCAATATCTAATCAACAGCTTATGCTTAGAACCAATTTCTATACCCTACATATTTTTCCAATAAACCATAAAACTCTGATGTATGTCACAATATGGAAGAAAAGATTGGTCATTTCTTCAGTTTCATTATGACCTTGCGGTGTGAAATTTTGTATGAAGCACATCTGACACCGAAGTCACTTTCAAACCAAGTAGCTGTGATGAAACCCGTGAAAATTGCAAAATTCCTGATCTCGTGAATTCTTTTTGAAATGGACAAATTTTGCCCATGAAAATTTGGCGAATAACTACGGAACCTTGTTTCCACCACGGAATAAAACATTTTAAATGATAATTGCGACTTTTTATTTCACAATTACGAGTTTAAATAATTTTTTTTCTCTCCAATTTATGAGATATAAAGTTGCAATTGTGTCAGAATGGCGAGATTTAAACTCTGAATTCAGACATTTTTTTTCTCCTGTTTGCGAGATGAAAAATCGCAATTGCGACTTATAAAGTCAGAATTGTGAGATTTTAACTCTTATTTCATATTCTTTGTTTCTCACAATTGCGAATTTATATCTTGTGATTGTGACTTTATAAACCACATTTCTGACTTCTTTTCTCAGTCATATTTTGAAATTGTGAGATATAAACTTTCAATTGTGAGAAAAAAGTCAAAATTGTGAGATATAAACTTTCAATTGTGAGAAAAAAGTCAAAATTGTGAGATATAAACTTTTTTTTCCCCACGATATAACCGAGAAAAGAATACAGAATTGGGAGGAAAAAAAGTCAGAATTTTGAGTTTATATCGCAATTCTGACTTTACAACTTACATTTGTGACAATATAAGTCACCTTATTTTATTTTTCATTCTGTGGCGGAAACGAGCTTCCATAAATAACACAAAATATAATTTATTGATATTAAGTAAATAATATCAATTAATTCATTGATATTAATTGCACTCTTTTGCTTCTGGTAGGGTTTCTGTGCGTACCTGGAGCAGTGTTTTACTGATCTGAAGGAGAGGGGTGTGGTGATTGGTTTCGATGCTCGCGCTCACCCCCCTAGTGGCGGCAGCAGTAAAAGATTCGGCTGTCTCGCTGCTTCTGTCTTCATCAGTCGAGGAGTCCCAGTCTACCTCTTCAGTGACATCACACCCACTCCATACGTGGTACGTATAAACCTGCTACACTGATTTACGCTGTTGTATAGCATGACACATTAGCACCCACTCACTTTCAAGAAATGAATACGGCGCTCTGAAATTTCCCTTTTAGAGGTGCAACGGCTTGCCATTGGGGCAGTATCATAAAAAAGGTCATCTTTGTACCCTTTCCCCCCTTAAAAATAGCTTATTATTACCTTAGAGTAGCAATACTTGCTTTAAGGTACTACTATGAACCTTTATTGGGGTTTATAAGGTCTAAAGTTGTCCTTTTAAGGGTACTGCCCCAATGACAAGCTGTTGTACCATTAAATATACATTTATTTTGCACATTCTTTGTGAACAGTGAACAATAGCCCTTAGCTGTTTTAAAATCACTGTAAACCACAGCTTCTTGGGCTTTATTGCTTTAATTAAGCAGCACAACTATTTTTAATATTGGTAATAAGAAGAAATGTTTCTTGAGGACCAAATCAGCATTATAGCATATTGACTGTGACATGTTCCGCTACCATTTACCACATTAAAAAAGGCATACAAAATATTAAAATTGTATATACAAAATTATACTACTTTCCTTTACTTGCTGGTGCCATGGTACAGTAATGATATTACAGTACCATGGCACCAGCTTACTTACTGAAAGATTGCCATACTTATTTGCATGCTTTTCCAAGATGCTTCTATGGATCCTTTTCAAAAATATGAAGTAGTAACACTGTGACTTTGTAAACATTTTTAAAATTATTTAGAAGTGTTATGTAGTCTGTGTTTATGTTGAAATATCTTTTTTGAAATTTGCTACATCCGGCTACAAACAACTAATTACAAATCAAAAACCAAATGCAGGAGGAAGAATACAGATACACACAATTGCACGTGAAAAGACTGTGAGATTGTTGCATAAGAGACTGGAAGGGTTCATGAAGATTCTTCACCAATCATCAACTTTTCTGTTCCCATGAGCACACGGACACACTCTCACTCATTCTCTTATCACTCTCTCAACCTTTCACTTTGAGCCCTCAAACAGCTTTCTCTCACTCCGTGTCCTCTAGTCCAAAAACATTTCAGTCCCTGTTACGTAAAATGTAGAGTATTAGTCCACAAAACACTGATTTAGAAAAATCAAGTATGTCATGTCTTAAACTCAAGAGGGAAACAGTTATGTCATCTACTGTAATTTGACATATTCCTCACCTTTTGGTGGCCACGGGGGAATCTAAATGTTCTCAATTATCAGCCTAGCATGGGTCTGTGTACAAATTTTGGAACAGTCGGAGATCTGCCACACCATGATCATGTGAGCCTTGCATGCTCAGAGCACAATCTGATCTGGTTCTACAATTTTAGGTAACTACTTTTTAAGGTAGTGTTACTTTTAAAAGTTACGTGATACATAGTTGCGTTACTCTAGAAATTACAAAGAAGAAATTAAGCCCCTTAAAGACCCTTGATGGAAGTTTTTAAATGTTATTTATATACTTATTATTTATTAGTTGTACATTTAAAAAGGATATATTAATTTATCGTGTTTTTAATGTGCTTTGAGACAAACCATGTGCAAAATCATAAGTCAACACCATTGCTGAGTTGTCTGGGGGGTCCGACAGCCAGGTACATGTTAGTATTTTTGCAAAAACCTTTGCATAACGCATGTGCAACACATGAAGAAAGGGTGTAGAGTTACATTCAAGCCATTTTAAGGCATTTTGGTGTTCAACAATGACTTTTAAGGGTTTAACTGATTGACTAGGAGGAATTTAACTGTTCTAAAATCATTGTAATCCACAGCTTCTTGGGGGTTTATTGCTTTAATCAACTGTTTTTAACTTTGATAATAATAAGAAATTGTGAATAAATTACATTTTTATGCCAAAACATTTAAATACATATTAAAATAGTAAACAGCTACTTTAAAATTGTATTACAATTTCACAACATTACTAATTTTACTGCATTTTTTATCAAATAAATGCAGGCTTGGTGAGCATAAGAGACTACCATTCAAAAATATTTATTAATGTCTTTGAAAGAAGTGTAAATTAAAAGAAATTAACACCTCTTTTCTTACTTTTCCTTCTCAGCCTTTTACTGTGTCACATCTAAAACTGTGTGCTGGTGTCATGGTAACAGCCTCCCACAATCCCAAACAAGATAATGGATACAAGGTATCATACGCCCCTCCAGCTAAATATGTTAGATGTTTGATTTAGAAGAAAATATTTTGGGCATGGTTTAATTAGACTTCTTGGCATGATCAATTTTTCAATGTTGTGTGTGTTTGTTAAAGGTGTACTGGGCAAACGGAGCTCAGATCATTCCTCCTCATGATAAGGGCATTGCTGCAGCTATTGAACAAAACCTTGAGCCGTGGCCTGAATCATGGGACACGGATAAAGCTCTTCAGAGTTCCCTTCTCAATGACACATACCAGGACATACACAGAGAATACTGCCAAACCATACAGCAACACTGCTATCACAGGTACACTCACAAAGACATGTCTGAAGAATTTGGACTGGGTCAAAAAGTTGATTTATTCAATTTCATTTGAACCATCTAATATTAATCCTCATATATTCCAAAATTAATACTTTAAACTTTGGTTTTATCAATGAATGGGTAAATAAACTGTATTCATGATTATGAAATTATGCCTTTGAACATGCCTTTTATTTTTAATAATCAACTATGTTTTTTGTTATTTATTTATTATTTTTTATTTTTTAAAACTTTTTATATATCTATTTTTTTTAAATATTGAAAGTCATATGCAAAGATCAAATATCAATCAATGACTGAATAGTTTTAGCATGTTATTGAATATGGCTATGCTAATGTATTTGGTCTTCGTGGACAAGATCTACTGCGCTACTGCTTCTTCAGAGCAAGTATGGACTAGCATACAGCAAACAATGAACCAGGCTATTTACATGTTGAGCAAGCAATCTCATTGGCTACAAGATCAGCCAATGCCAATCAGCTTGTTCCATGCGGTACTGATGCGATTGCTTGCAAATTGCATGTAATCAGCCTGCGCCCTCTACAGTTTCATTAGTGCCCGTACCCAGTCCTAATAATTAATCAGTCTGTTTTTTACACCTCTCTTGTCCTCACAGGGAGCTGAATAAGAATACAGAAGTGAAGATTGTCCATACATCAGTTCATGGAGTGGGACATTTTTTTGTCCAGGCTGCTTTTAAGGCTTTTGACCTTCAACCTCCATATGCTGTGGAAGAGCAGAAAGATCCTGACCCGGAGTTCCCTACTGTCAAATACCCCAACCCTGAGGAAGGAGAGGGAGTCCTGGTACAACACACACACACTTGTGCTGTAGAAAATGTGCTCTTAATGCCAGATGGACAGTAATCTGTATGTGTTTGTGTATGTAGACGCTGTCCTTCGCACTTGCTGATAAAGAGGGAGCAACTGTTATTCTGGCAAATGACCCCGATGCTGACCGACTAGCTATTGCAGAGAAGCAGAAGAGGTCCGTGTTATTTGGCATTTTGCGTCGATTTTCATTCAGTGTGTCATTTTATGAACAGCAATCATTCTTTTTGTAGTGGGCAGTGGAGGGTATTCTCTGGGAATGAGTTGGGTGCTTTGCTCGGCTGGTGGATTTTCCAATGCTGGAAGCAGCAGAAAGGAGAGGGAAAAGCCTCCATTAAGGATGTATACATGCTATCCAGCACCGTCTCATCAAAAATCCTCCGTGCCATTGCCGTGAAAGAGGGCTTCCACTTTGAGGTACACCTCTGCTTTTTACCCATATAATGTGTAATATAATAAGTGAGTCCTTCGTTTCGTGGTGCCTCAATCACAGTGGTACTCAACCTTTTAAGACCAAGACCATTTTTTCCTAACTAAGCTCATGTATACCTCTGGTACTTCAATTGTAATAAAAGTAAATATACTCAAAAGTGTGATAGTGGTTTAATCGTTTTTTACATTTTAATTAACTATATTTAAAGAATTTTAAAAAATATACTATGACTCAAATCGGTCCAAATTCGAATCCTCCTTTTGCTGAACTCGCTCTACTCCCGTTTTCGTTACATATCAGACAGGAAAAGCATTTCTTTTAAAATAAAATGAATGAAATATTCGAAAAGTGTAAACAAAGTGTCGAATGTTTGTTTAATAATAAAGTGTTTATCGGTTAGGGGCAGGGGTAGGTGTAGGAAGGGCTTTATTTTCCCAAAATAGCGGTATCTATTTAATAATATTAACAAATATAATAATTTACGTTGTTTTTATTGCATACTGTTTAATGTACAACAACACTGAGGTGCAAACAGTATCTGCCACTAAATAGCACCTAACTACTATTTATACTCATTGCAATTCAAATACTACTATTTTTTGTGTAAATAGAATCTATCAACATTGTCACTTAGTGTATATAGCATATTGCTAAGAAAATACGGCTATTTTCACTTAGTGCAAATATAATCTAGTAGTTATGTGCACTTATTGAAAATAGCTGCTGCCAAAAATCTTACATGTAATGCTCACTTCTCAAGTATTTGTTTGGCTCTTTTTTGTGAATGTAATCTCACATAAAATGTTTTTTTTTAAATATCCCTATCCAGTCTGTTACGGCCGCAGCTGTAACACAAGTGAAGACATCACAACACAGCCCATTCTATTGGGGATTTATTACAAAAAAGTGATGTCAACAACAGGATAGGAAAGTGAACCGGAGTAAAACACAATAAGAGAGCGCACAGAACCGCGTTGAACAGATTTGACCACTTGGACTTCTTATGCCAAACGTACATGATCCACAGGTGCCGGAACATCAAACAAGAACATAATCGCCCCCTAGAGGACAAACAAATCATAACATGGAACAAATGAATCAGAAATACATGCTCATGTGACACAGTCATCAAAGATAGCTAGAAAAGTCTTGATAAAATCAGTGAAACTCAAAAAAATTCTGCATTGTACAATATCATGTTTTTTTTTTTTTTAGTTCGTTTGCTTAATCTCTGCATGTCTCTTATGTAGGAGACTCTAACAGGCTTTAAATGGATGGGAAACAGAGCCAGAGATCTCATGGACCAGGGAAAAACTGTTCTGTTTGCCTTTGAAGAAGCTATTGGTACACTCACATCCACACACCGCGAGTCACTAAAACCATGCAAATTTAAGCAAGTTCTGGTAACATTCTTGCTTAGTAACCCAATAATCAAAAGTTCAAGATGGTTCTCCATCACTCTTCGTTGGAATATTTTTTTAAATACACAGTGGTGCATTACCTCAAAAGCCTTTAACGTTTTTCTTTGGTTGCATTGTTGTTGTAGGTTACATGTGTTGTACAGCAGTTTTGGACAAAGATGGTGTGAGTGCGGCTGCCATTGCTGGCGAGTTTGTCTCTTACCTGGCTTCTAAAAATAAAACGTTGTCCCATCAACTCAGATGCATTTATGAGGAGTATGTAACAAAAACTTTAGCATTGAAATGTCTAATAAATTTTCTTCTTCTTAATCCTTATTTTCACAATGTCTCTCACTGATTTCAGGTATGGTTACCACATTACCAAGAATTCCTACTTTATCTGCCACAACCAAGACACCATAAAGCGGTTGTTTGAGCGTCTTCGGAACTACGACGGGGAGAATTCGTACCCTAAAGAGTGCGGGGACTTTGCCATCACAGCCGTGAGAGACCTTACGACCGGTTATGACAGCCACCAGCCTGACAACCAGGCCGTGCGTAGCCCATAATGATTAGAATTATTTTCATAGCTGATCTCATTTAAATGTTTCTTATATTATATCTTCTATTTGTGTGTCTCTTACTATTACTCACAGGTTCTGCCCACCAGTAAAAGCAGTCAGATGATCACCTTCACTTTTGCTAACGGGGGCGTGGCTACTATGAGGACCAGCGGCACAGAGCCTAAAATCAAATATTACACTGAACTCTGTGCTGCACCAGGAAACAGGTTTAGAGTGTTACTATTTCACACTATATAGGCCAAATTAAAAAAATATATATATTAATAATAAATAAAAAATGTATTAAATTTATCATACCGTACAATATCATTATTGCAATAGTGATACATTTTGATGATGATTACATTTTTTTTTTAGAAAATTAGAAATTATGCTATATAATATATAAATATATATGTATATTTTTTGTATACATTACATATAATTATCTTTAAATTTAGTTATTGAATAGTATAATTGTATATTATTATGAATTATATATTGTACAAATATATTGTTAGAATGATTATTATGTTATTATATATATTTGTAATT
>JAOTRC010000012.1:12074416-12084783 GCA_027497675.1 Cyprinella lutrensis | reverse complement strand
AGTATATACATGAAAATATTTCTTAAATATATAAAAGTATATGTGTTTATATTTATAAAATAATTATACATAGTGCACCCGTAAACACAAACTTTTATTTTGGATGCGATTAATCGTTTGACAGCCAACTTTTAAGTGATAAACTTTGTCTATTATTATTATTTTTTTTAAATATGTTTGACTCATTTTGTAGCCTACCTTATCTAATGCAAATTTAAAGAGCAACAAAAACAAAGAATTATTACATTTTATTAATATTAGATGTAAATGTTGTAGAAGTTTTATCAGACACCTCCAATGCATCTTTTCACAGAACCACCTGCTTCATTTATGTTGGGTTTTTTTTTTTATTAATGTTCTTGACGAGGTTATACCTAGTTCCTCATTTTTTTTTTTATTAGGAGGAGCATGGAGGGAATTTGTTTCGAGGTCAAACCCAGAGATGACCCAATCAAAGATCATCCACTCTCTGGCCTTACACAAACACTTCCTGGATCATTGGACAAGAGGAAGAAAGAGGAAGGGGAAGAGGAGATTAAGTACAGGCTAACTCTGGTTGGATCTTTGGCCATACATCCACAGACCACCATGGCCATGCTCCCCTGGGTGGTGGCTGAGATACGGAGGCCCCGGCCGGGGGAGAAGAACGGAAACCATGAATTTAATGGCTCTTACTCTTCAGAGGTAAGTTTATTAATACATGTTGGAAGAAAATATGTTACAGAAATACACAGCAATGTAAAGCCTAATTGTAAAAGTATTGTAAATATATGTACAGTACTGTTCATACGTTTGCGTTCGTTAGTTTTTTATGCTCACTGTAAAAACACAGTAAAAAACATATTATAATTTCATTTTAAAATAGCGGTTTATATTTTAATATGTTTTAAAATTACATCAAAAATGTCTTCAGTTTCACTATCCCTCAGAAATCAGAAACTTTTCTTATTATTAGTGTTGAAAATAGTTCTGCTTAATACATGTGTTTCTTTAGGATTATTTGATGAATGGAAAGGTCAAAAGAACAGCATTTATTTGGAAAAAAATTATATAACATTAACTGTCAATTTAATACATCCTTACTAAATAAAATTATTCATTTCTTTCAAAACAAATCTTACTGACCCCAAACTTTTGAACAGTTGTGTATATGAAACTTCTTGAACAGTAGTAGATTTATTGAAAACGATGTGTACAATTGGGGACACAAAAGTTGTTTTTTATTATTATTTAGATAAATACTATGGCATAACAGTATTTGTGTACATACATAGAAGAATACCATGGTAGCATCATAGTACTATTTTTTTCTCCTTCCCTCTGATGGTCCAAGGTTCGAGATCAACCTGTGGTATTGCAGATTTCAGTCAATTCTGTGAGCTGCATTCTGGACACGGCAGGACCGGGGGAGCCATGGGACCCATTGCAACATATGGTTCTGTTTGATCACAGGCCACATCGTATCACCAAACTCATTCACAACAGCCAGGAGCCCAGCTATTTTGGTTGTCTGCTCAGAGAGGAGAATAAAGCAGCCTGCTATGTATTCCGCTGCCAGGACCAGCTGAAGGTAAGGAGACATTTTTGGATTAGCAGTATTGATTCATTAATATGGACTGATTAATGAGAACTTCAAGTTCAGTTAAGTGTGACTCTAAGCAGTGTCACACAATTCTGTGCGGACTATGACAGTAAAATTCGTAGTTTTGAGTTTGTGGCTCTTAGAACTGTAGAGGGTTTACCGTAGATGTTATTTTCACACAGAACTTTGAAGTGAATCTCTTTTGATGAGGGAAAGCTCAGAGGTTTAAATGTCAATCCTCCCTCCTAATGGGTGTGTGCATTTGTGCAAGGATGAGTTTTGTTTAAATAAGACAGTACCATAACATCACGATGACTATCAGAGCTAACAACCAATTATTATAATTTTTTTTACCATAGTGGAGCCCATGCATAACATTCCATCACATTGTGGGTCGATGCCGTGCTATTAATATGCGGTTGCTAAGGTGTTTTAGTGGTTGCTAGGTGACTTCTTATTGGCCCACCCCAATCTTAAAAGGATAATCCACCCAAAAATGAAAACTCTTCCATCATTTTCTCACCCTTATGTGGTTTAAGACCTGAATGACTTTCTATCTTCTGTGGAACACAAAAGAAAGATATCTTGAAGTACGTTTTGATCTATTGAATTCTATTTTATGGACAAACAGAATTTCATGTCCTTTTAAGTCTTAAAGGGATACTTCAGGATTTAGTATTAAGCTTTTTTATTAGTAGAAAACCTGTAGTATTTTCGAATTACCGTGGTTTCCACCCTCATATCTGAATGTGTGTCTAGTGTTTACATGAATGCTAAACAAGTGATCGGTTGATGTGCGTTTTAACATTGCTAAGAAAATTCCCGCTCCTCCGTGAGAGATATTAGACCGGTGTGTCTCACAGGTGTCGCTCATCGTTAATCACGCCACTGGCCTTGAGCCGTTCTCCACACGGCCCTCACTCATCCTGCTCGCCATAGTAAACAAAATGAATGGCGACTGTAGAACGCAAAAGCCGAATCCCGGACATTTTGGGCGATCTCGAAACACATTTTCGGGCAGACTCACTGGTAGTCAAGACTTGTTTAGCGCTCTGTTACCGGTTGGCGTGTCATCCTAGGGCTGCGAAGCAAGTGCATTCTGGGATTTGTTGTATTTCATCCACAGAAGCCCAAAATTTTTCATTTTCTGGCTTTTCTAGATCTAGGTCTAGAAAGCTCCAACTTCAAAAATAATTTCACATTTCTTCTACATAAATGACCCATTTTAACACATTCCTCTTTCCAGAGGTGAAGTATCCCTTTAAGGCCAATTCACACCACACAGACAAACACCAACTAAAACATTGGTCGTTGCATTCAGAATTTTATGAAAAATAACTCTCATGTTCACACTGCCCCAACAGACACTGACAAAAGCTGATTGAACATCCTTTTAAGTTTTAAAAATGTAATGACTTATATCTTCTAAACTGGATCAGTCACCAAAGTTTAAAACTTAGGTTTCAGCCGAGGTTTAACATTAACTCAAAGTATGAGCAATAATAATTGTGATCCTTGCTTTAACAAGCATCCTTAATCATAAAGGTAAATGAAAAGGTACAAATTTTACTAGGTTATAAGGAAATGGAAGACAGAGGAATACTGTATTCTTCACATAAAGGTTAGTAGCACATGTGGCTAACCTTATAAAAAGCACTTTATGTGTATGTGGGTTTACGAGAAAGGCTGATTCTTGTTCCAAATGTGTTATCATTAGGTAACATGATGGCCAGTAGCACATATTCATTTAGCTGTCTGTAATAAAGCTAAAACCCAGTACAAATCCAAGGAGGTTTATGAAATAAGAGTAGCCTAAGGTGTCTTTATTGTAGCGATAAACAAGGGTGGTTTATTACAATGGACTGATTGTTTTTGACTCGTAATGATGGATTGTCTGAGATATAGATTGTGAAGCTTCCTTCATAAACCTGCATTTAGGCAGGATGTAAATCTAAGTTGTCATAGTAACCATTTCCTGTGTCAGTGAGCCAACCGCAATGTGGCTATGGACTCTGCGACTGTCTTGACTTGATAAACAAGACAACGAGATAGAAAGAGAGATAGACAGGTGTTCATGTCACTGTCTTCTGACCACCTGTCACTCATGTGCTTCCACTTCCCAAAATCAGTGTGTGCGTGCACGTCTGAATGACTGAGATTCAGATCATAGTGATGTTCCCTCAACTTCACACGCGCCATGTTCCTTTTTTTAAACTGAAAAACAACAAATGATCTCTTCAGCTATAAATTATTAAGACATGTTTTCTATCAGCTTTCATGTCAACGGCCAGTTTAAAATAACTTAATTCCATTTACTCTGTCTTTCATGTGAGACCCAACAGCTGTGCTAAAGCTCAACAGCTTAGCATATAGCTAACGCCTTTGTATCGTTTATTGTTGTTCATTATGTCTTTGTAATATGGTGACAGCTGTGAAAAGTCACCTTTAAGCTGTGAAAGTTTGGAAAAGTTATATTGTGGTTATGGATAACTTAAAGTCACGATGAAACGGAAGAAGCGACAAATATTTTCTTCTGTATTGTGATGTACATCCGAGTGTAATGGATTACAGGGTGGTCACTTGGTCAGCTTGCTAGCTTGCCAACACAATCACATGACAATTCGTTACTATGTTACATTTTGGCCAATTTGTGGCTAATGGCTAGTCTGGGTTTCCCCATACTGCCTTACCGCAGGGCGATTTAATTCACGCTGAAAGGCAAATCTCAACGAGAATTGGGTCTGGCGTTAGCCAGGCTAGCTAATGCTATAAGAAAACAATGTACTGAAAAAATGGCAACATTTTTCCTTCATGTTATTTTGCGTACTCAGCAATGTTGTCAGAATGTTCCCCGTTCACATGGATCCACGAAAATGACAAAAAACAGTGAAAATATTTTTTCATGCCTGACTGTTGGCGATCACTTTATAGAGAAACACTATACGCACCTATACAGTGAACACATAATACACATGTGCACAGTGTCACGGTTTTCACAAATTCACAGTAGTGTAGTTTACACCAAGACTTTAATAACTAGAAACTTGGAAACTTTAGGACATCGTTGTCACAGTCCTATTTCTGTAATACCTTTTGTTTGAAAAGGTGTTGAAAAATTGTTTTTGACCAACTCCAGTTTTTTCTAAAGTGCGATGGAATTTCTGAAATCTCTCTGATTGGAATTTCCTTGTCAAGTTAGGCAATTTCTGTTGTGCATCTAACCTGTGGTCTTCCTCAAGGATATCTTGGTGCCTTCTCTTTTTTCTCTGTATATGTTACATTGAGCGCCATTCTAGGAAGACACAGGGTATCTTTTCACTGTTATGCGAATGATACACAAATGTATTTACCAATTAAGAGAAAGGAAAGGATCCAAAAGTTGCCTAGATTAAGTTCAATCTTGGCTGGATCATTTAATTTTATTCTTAAATGAAAACAAAACTGAGGAGCTTTTCTGGGCCTACTGTTAATTCTCAGGCTGCCACCTTCGATCTAGGCAGACTATCTGCTTTTAGATCTTCACTTGTAGCCTACAGAACCTGGGCGTTTTTCTAGATGAGTCTTTAAACTTTGACAAACACATTTCCTCTGTAATAGGCTCTAGTTTTTATCAACTTCATCTTCTGTTTAAAGTCAAACCTTTTCTTAATCATGAAACTTTAGAGCTGTTCATACTTTTATCACCTCACGTTTAGACTTCTAAAAACACACTTTTTTTCCATGGCCAGTTTTTGCCACTCCTGGTTCTTTCCATTATATATTTGAGTCTGATACTGCTTGGCCACCTCTGATTTACTATTTTTTGAGTCTGATTCTGTTTTTCCATTTTGTTTTATCTGAGTCTGATACTGCCATCTCTGTTTTCCAATTTTATATTTGAGTCTGATATAGTTTTGCTACTTCTGTTTTAAAGCTGCTCTAAGCTTTGCAGTGCTTATTTGTGTTGTGTTGTTTTGTTATCCATTATTTTCTTTTAATTCTGCTGTTCTGTAAAGCACTTTAGTCAGTGGCTGTTGTAAAATGTGCTATATAAATAAAATGAACTTGAACTTAAACCGATGAGTTAATCTGATCTCATTGGCATGTTTTCATAAGATACGGCCCAGTCACTGTTATTTTTAAGGGTTGGGTTAGGGGAGGACCATCATGCTTTTTTCTAAAAATCTTACATTTCCATATGATTCACATTGTATGAATTTATACGTAATACGTAAACAAATTATCCTTTATTCACCTCAGAAATCTAGCAAGATTGCGCCCTAAATTTCTCTGTATAGCCGAAAAGCTAATGAACTCCTTTATTGTCTCTCGGATAGATTACTGTAATGTCCTCTTAGCCAGAGTCTCTAAATCCACACTTAATAATCTCCAATATGTACAAAACTCTGCCACCAAGATCACGACTAGGACCAGGACATGCATGGAATCATTACTCCTGTTTTGGAGTCCTTGCACAGGTTCCCGGTCGGGTTCTTTCACGATTTTAAAATTATGATGTTTAGCTGACATACAAAGAATTACATGGCTTGGCTCCTCATTATTTGCATTGTAAATCCCTTACACCCCAAATCGCAGACTGCACTCCTCACATTTTAATTTGTTTCACAAACCTGCTTAAGATCTATGGGTGACAGGGCCTTTTCAAGCTCCTATACCCTTTGGAACTCTTTTCCTCTTGAACTCAGGAAGACCTATGAACATATTAAATAAATGACATATTCCTATGACATAAAACTCAACTCAAAACCAAGAATTCAGTTAGTAATGCACTTACATTGGGGGAATAACATGATTGTTTTCTTCTGTCAGTAAAGCAAATGATGTTAAATTCTAAGATATTCTAAAGTCTAGTTAATATTCAATTAAACTTTTAACTTAAATTATTAAGCTTATAGGCAGCCTATATGTGATGAAAAATATTTGACTAAATAGGAGATAAAAATGCTATATGTTTGATACAGTTTGTCAGATTATACGGTGTTATAATTTGTGATGAAATGTATTTTATTAGGCTATTTAGAACTATTTCTGTTAGTGTATGTTGTGACTGTAAAATCCTATCTGCCAGCCACTAGGTGGTGGTGAAATCCTGAACATGGGACAACTTGCATGCTTGGAGAGTAAATGATTATTTCATTCAACACCTATTAATATTTCATAATTATATATAATCTCAAACCCAGTCTAAACTAAACTAAATTATGTTCAAATTATATTGCAGCTAATTTCATCTCCTTTCCATGGGATCCAAACGAAAATACATTTTCAAGGTTACAAATGAAGATTTAGCCTACCACTAAACACAAGATAGTCTACTTACAATCCGTTTGTATTCCCATGATGGATGTAATATGATCTGCTACCTCAGTGTAGTTTTCTCCCAGCATCATGTGAATGTTCCCGTCACAGCCCATGGAGCGCCACTCAAACGGTCACACACTCCCACTACAAACTCCCTCTAGTTTCACTTTCTCCATGAGATCTGGATGGCTGAAGCGATGAAAGCGCGCTTTCACATCTTTCATTTACTGCGAAGGGATGTGAAAAGCGAGCAGGAGACAGTGAGTTACCTTTATAAAGTTTCTTTGGAATTTGTTTAGTTGAAAAGTGTATGTGTGTTAGCATACTTAGCTAGTCGGTTAGCCACTAATGAGAGATTTTAGTGAACGTTAGCCCATTGCTCCATCATTTACTTTCTTTTTATTTCATTAAATTATAACAGTTTTATCTGTCGTGAAAAGTGAATAACGAGTTGTTTGTGTAAAGCATTAAAGTACGTCTAGATAATACACTTTTTCTTTGTAAAGTTGTCTTAATGGCTGTGTTTCAAAACCTACCGAGCTGCCTATCATGACAGCATTTTTGGGCATTGTTTCAAATGTTCATAGATATTGATGTCAATGCTGTCAAGGTAGGTCACTATGTTTTGAGACAGGCAGTGTATTTGCTAGTTTTTTAATAAAATAATATTCAAGTATTAGGCTATATTGAAAAAGTTTATTTGTACTATGAAATGGTATAGGCTACTGGTCTAAATCTTAGTAAACAAACACTGTAGATGGCGGTTATTTGAAAGGTCAATTGTAACAGTAGCTGTAATAGTCGTTTTTCTCAATGTAGAAAGGGGTTTGTTGAGATTGTTTAAAGCAGTATTGCTATGTACTAAATTCATACTGAAAAATGACTAGAACAGAGATAAAGTTACTGTTGAGAATAAAAGGGTGGTGCAGTTTGTTCAGTTCAGTAAGTGTTCTCATTCAAGCATTGTGTGGAGTAAGATTAATGGTGTGTCAGAAACATCAAAATCAAAATGGGGAATGTGCATGAGAAATGACTGAAATGTCAATCATTTACATGGACTTTAAAGCTGTTTTTGTTCATGAATGAAAAGAGGGCAATTGATATAATTTGTCATTTTTCTCCCAGCCTGCCATAATAAGTCGTGTGTTCATTTTTGTAGAGTTCATTTGATTGTTCGGCTCTTTTTAGATGTGTGTTGCTCAGTGTAGTTCCATTAGGTTTTCCTCTTTGTTTTTGTGCTGCCAGTAAATCTTCAGTAGTAGCCTAAATGGAACAGCTTCATTTTTAGGTGTGTTGTCACATGTCCCGCACTCGGTGGCACCTCATGTGACCAATGCTCCCTCCTTCTTTCAAAGAGTTACTTAACCTATGTGTCTGTGTATGCATACTTTTTAAGCTTTTAATTTTTAACACTGAACTTGAAACCGCACAGTGTTGTGCATTTGTTGTTCTTGCTGTGGAGAAGGGCTGGGTGATAATGCAGGACAGTCGCAACAAATATTATTTTTTTCAGCTTTGTGAAAATATATAATGCAAAATGTGAGCAAATACAGCCATTGTTGCATTTTTTTGTGGTAATTTTCATTTATATGCAGAGATATAAGAAAGCATTAATATTAATGGTTGAAGTGGAATCATGAATCAATTCATAAATGCATGCTAAGTCCAAGTTTTACATTTAGTTTACATGTATGCATTTGGCAGACGCTTTTATCCAAAACGAGTTACATTCCATTTCAATTAACACATTTACATTCTCATTTCTTGCTTTTCCTGGGAATAGAACCCGACACTGGTGTTGCAAGCTTGCCAACGCTCTATTGTTTGAGCTTTTAATGGAGTTTTAATTGAAATCCATCCATCTATCCATCCACCCATCCATCCATCCATCCATCCATCCATCCATCCATCCATCCATCCATCCATCCAGCCAGCCATCCATCCATCCATCCATCCATCCATCCATTCATCCACCGACCCATATCCATCCATAAATCCATCCATCTATCAATCTGTCTGTTCATAAATCCATCCATACATCAAAAAGGTTAACCTTCAATACACTCCCTGAGAAATACACTTTTGAAACACACGCCACAAACTAAATCACACACACTTAATCATTAGGGAAACGCAATCGGAAAGTGAAATCATTCTTTATGACTCCAATCTCTAATTCAGTCGTGAAACTTGATCATTTGAGTGGTTGCGATACAGAAATGACAATTGCTCTGCTCTTCAAGCGCTCATATTTCATACCATTAGCATGACAGTTCATGAGCGTGTGATGTGATGAGCATTACAGCAGCCAAACGCACAGAAGTCTCTCTAAATATGATCTGCAACAGCGTTACCCATTACTAAAGCCGTCCTCTACGCACCTCACGACTGCCTGCCGTGCGAGAACAAAAAATGTTGTTAATTTAGCACTACAGGGAAGAGAAAGGTTTCTTTGCTCGCATTAGTGCTGAGAGTAAGCCTTTGTATTATTAATGAGCCTTCCATAATTTATGAATGTGAAAGACAAATATGGGCAATTATTGTAATCTTGTGAGAGAACAATCTTGGATCTTAATTTTTGCCACATCAACCTCCGTAATGCTGTTTGCAACATTGATTGTAAAAGGAAATGAACTTTCAGATAATGGAACAATCACATCTGCAATGTTATTAATAAAATTAGTGGGGCATGCTAAGACTGTTGCTCATACTTATGACTTGGGATTTGCATAAATCCATAACCATAAGTATTTTACTTTGTCTTTGACGATGCCTCAAACCGCTGTGCTGCTGCCTTTCTTCAAATTAAAACACAATTCCTGCTTAATAGAAATAACCTCATAAGTGCACTTCATGTTTGAAGGGGAAAAGCAACAATATAATCGGATAAACATGATCAGACTAAACCAAGGCTGAATCCATTAGACTTTCCTTAAAATTTCATGAAACTATACAGACCGTACTCACAAAATACTGACAGAAGAATTAAATACATGTTCATTAAACACACAGGCAGAGCAAAGTGAACACAAGGGATTTTTACATCCGTCCATCCATCCATCCACCCATCCATCAATCAATCTATCCATAAATCCATTCATCCATCCACCCACCAATCTATTTATCCATCCATCCATGCGTCCGTCCATTTATTCAACCATCCATCCATTCATCCATCAATCTGTCTGTCCAACCATCCATCCATCCATCCATCCATCCTTCAATCCATCCATCCATCCATCCATCCATCCATCCATCTATCCATTCGTCCAGCCGTCCATTCAACCAGCCGTCCGTCCATCCATCCATCCATCCATCCATCAATCCATTCATCCATCTGTCCATCCATCCATCCATCCATCCATCCATCCATCCATCAATCCATTCATCCATCTGTCCATCCATCCATCCATCCATCCGTCCATCCATCCACCCACCAATCTATTTATCCATCCAATCATGTGTCCGTCCATTTATTTAACCA
>JAOTRC010000012.1:11921680-11934791 GCA_027497675.1 Cyprinella lutrensis | reverse complement strand
TATACATGCAAATATTTCTTAAATATATACATGCATGTGTGGGTATTTATATATACAAATTAATTATACACACTACATACACATTTATTTTTATTTTGCTTTTATTTATTTTTAACCTTTATTTCGTTGCCCATCCCCGAACCTATAGAGTTTTGTTTCCGAAGGCGCTGTAAGCAGTCGACCAATCACAACAGACTGGTCCATCTGACCAATCAGAGCAGAGGAAGCTCTTTGAAAGGCGGGGTTTAGAGACACTGAATCCTTGATCAAAGCGTTTCAGACACTGTGAGAGAACAGGTGACTCGGCAATTTGTTATGATCAAAGTGTTTTTTGACATTGGATGCATGTAAACCTGTAATAGGAGACTCTAAAACAAAACTAAGATCCTTTAAAATAGCATAATAGGGGCATTTTAAAAGAAAAAGACGGAACAAGCAATTAAATCGCTCTGAATGCACAATATATGAGCACAGATAACCAATTAAATCTTTACTAGGTCCGTTCTCATCCCAAGACGTGCTGACGGTTTTGACATTTCGTCTACATCCAACGCACATAGGGCTCGTTTAAAAAAATTCGATACCGATACCGTTACCTTGATTTCGATACCGGTTCTTGAACGATACTTTTTTCGATACCAATTTTATGAAATCCATTTTAAAAAGATTACATAACACATTACCTCAACATTACCTCTTTGGTTTTATTTTTTCAGTTTGACTCGTGCTCCTTAGCCAGTGCATAAAGGGACATATTTTTTTTTTGATTTTGTGTGCATTTCACATGTATTTGTTTGAGAACTGATATGAGTTAACCCCTTTGGTATCAAAATCTGGTACCGAACAACAAGTCATTTTTCGATACTCGATAGTATCAAGGCAATTCGGTCGGTACTTAAAAAGTATCGAACTCGGTACCCAGCTCTATGTGTATGTTGCGTGTGTGCAGGTTTGTAGTCCTACAGCAGTCACACACACCTCAAGGAATGCTGAATCATGCGATAGTTTAATTAGTCTGCCCAGAATCTCCTCCATATGCCCATGTGATATATTTACTGGACGGTTTTGATTTACATGCAGGGAAGATGACAAATGAAATCAAGGGGTGGAAAGAAGGAGAGGGAGAGAAGGAGAGACGGATTGGATTAACCTTGAGAAAATAAGTAGGGGCCATAAAGAATAAATTGCTTAATCATCCTTCCAATCACTCAATGATGTTTCGTGCAGTTGCGGTAGCCATAACGCTTTGTGACAACGGTGTGTTGAATGAACGTTAGTGTGTGTGTGTGTGAGTGTGAGTGTGCGTATTTATGATCACACATACAGAGGTTAACACTCCTGTCAGGCTTGCTTCCTCCAGACCTGAATCAGGGTGAAATAAAGCTTTGACCATCACAGGGTCACCATTGACTCTCTCCTCGAAGCTAGTGTGACTACTGGCCTGAGACCTGTGTTTTCACGCACTGCAGTCTCCGTTCCAGCTGACAGGAGTGCAGCATTGCTGTCAGGGAACAAAGCACTCTGGGACAGCATTAAATTCCTCCTTGGAATTAATCTCCTCCCACATACACACTGCATGCCACATGCATTCCTTTAAAGTGACAGCTCGCCCAATAATTAAAATCCTGTCATTATTTTCCTCACTCTCATATTTTAAATGCCTTGCTTCCTTCGCCGGAACACAAAAGGAGATATTTTGAAGAACATGCATAGTGCCTTTTTTCATACTAAAGCATATATTTACCAGGAATTAAAAAGCTAAATAAAATATGACTAGTGTGGAATATTCCAAAGCCTTTTTGAAGCCAGAAAGTGAAGTTTTTAGATCATGCGGTCATAACTAATGTTACATGCCATTGGCGCTCATGTCTCTCATAACTGATTGTGACACAACAAGATTGATTGTGCGTGAATGAGATTTGAGATGAGATGTAACTGTGGTGACAGATTTTTTCTTTCGAACTGAAATAGATCCTTCACCCTCACACAAAATTCGTTATCATTTAGATTCTTCATTCTTGTTGAAATTGGATTATTATTGACTGGGTTTTGCCTGGGAAAATTCATCAAACAACAACAAATGTGACGATTCTTAAAGGGATAATCCACTTTTTTGGAAATAGGCTCATTTTACCACTCCCCCAGAGTTAAACAGTTGGGCATTTTTGAACCCATTCAGCCGATTTTCTAAAATTTTGAAGAATATCAGTAACCAGACAGTTTCTGGTCTCATTGACTTCCATAGGAAAAAAATATACTATGGAAGTCAATATAGAAACTGTCTGGTTACTGATATTCTTCTTAATATCAGAAATTCGGCTGAATACGAAACTCGAATTCGGAAATTCGAAAACGGTAAAACCCAACTGTTTAACTCTGGGGGAGTGGTAAAATGAGCCTATTTCCAAAAAAAAGTGGAGTAAGCAGAGGGGTTTAAGCAGATTAAATGATTTTTGAAGAAGTTTAGCATAGGTCACCAGATGATCAAGTTATTACATTTTGATTAAAAATTAGAGGTCCAAACAACAACAACAACAAAAAAAGTGAAAAATGCAGTTGATCACAATTCGAACAATATAACATGTATAAATCACTTTTGTAGATCACTTTATTGTCATTTTTGGAACTTGCCAGCCCTCATGAAAAATATGTTTATTCAGGTGTGCTATTAGTATACTACTTTTAAACTTAAAAATAGAAAGTCTACTTTTTGTACTTTTCAGAAAAATATTTAAAATTGCACTTAAGTATACTTGACTTGACAGAAAAGTGTATTTGGCCTATACTCAATATTTTGATTGAGATATTGGCCTACTTAAAAGTATAATTAAGTAGCTATTGAAGTTATGTTTACTCTTTTGAATGAGTATCCTATTAACTACTTTTTTCACATAGTTTTACATTGTCTTATAAACTTACATTGTTTTATTATTAAACTTACCCACATTCAATTGTTGATAAAAAGAATGAAGCTGCTTTAATTAAATGTAATGTAAAGAGTTAAAGTAAAAAAGGTATTTCAAGTATAACAAATTAATACCTAATTAGGAACACAACTTACTAGGATAAAGTAGTATACTTAATGTGCAAAAGTAATATAGTAAACTTTAAGGATGATGTTATGTTCACTTACAAGTATACTTGCTGTTTAAAACTACCAAACTAGTTTACTGAGGGAGTGTACTTTCATACACTAAAAAAATGTTCCACAAGTATTAAAATACTAAACTAGTATACTTATAAGTTCACTTGAAGTACAGATGCAGTACAAACAAGAAACGTAGTTGTGAACTTAAAGTTTTAAACTTTTATACATTTAGTATACTTTATATATACTAAAAAGTGGGCCAATTTTGTCCCAAGTAGTATTGAGGACACAAGTTTATGAGTATATATTTTTAAAGAATACTTAAAAATGAACGTTACTTAAGTATCCTTAATAAAATGAACTTGAAGTATACTTATTTTTGTAAGGGAGGCCATGTATGCTCTAATTGTATTGAAGAAAGCAGTGTAAATATTCTTCAAAACATCAATGGAAGACTTCCATGAAAAAAGTAGAACAACATGAGTGTGAGTAAATAATGACAGATCACTCCCCCATCCATTATTTTTATTTTTAGGGGATCTATTCCTATACCCTGCAGATCTTTCAGGGAAAGCACTTATTTCAGGCATAAGCTATATTTGGGAAGCATTATGGGTAAGATGCTCTAAAATCTGCCTCTTTTGCATTATGTGGTTTGTATTTGGTTGCCCGATGAGAATGGTTCAGCTCTAAACCAGTAATTTTCTGGGACATGATGATAAAATGAAAGAGTCCTGGTCTCCATTCCACTAGTATACTAATGTTGTGCTGCTTGTCAGTGGCGTTCAGGGCACGTGGGTCTGGCTGCGTTTATTTAATGCGCCCTTAGAGCCAACATCTGTGAATAATGTTACAAAAGCAGGCAGAAATTCCAGCTCTCTGTTGTGGTTTGCATGGCCAAAATTGAGACCAAACTCACTGCTGATCCTACTGTGAACGATTTACCCTTTGTCTCTCTCTCTCTCTCTCTCTCTCTCTCTCACACACACACACATACACAGACTGCAGTCTGCCATGGTGGCATCACATTCACTCTTGCACAGAACATAAATTAAAGACAGGTTTGTGGCAAGGAAAATACTTAAGCTACAGAACCAAACTCCTCCCTTTCCTTCCCTTTCTTTCTTTCTTTGGATGTGTGGAACAGCAGAAAACAATACAGTCATTTATGGAATCTTTGTGTGGCAGATGGACATCTCCTTTTGCATCATTGTCTGTTAAAGTGAAATTCTCCAAACATATTGACTTGTTAAAACTCTTTCACACTTCATAGCTCAGTTTCTCTTGTTCACAATATTTCTCTCACATTTTCCTGCCATTACTTTCTCTCATCATCTTTTTTGCATTTGCATTATGTAAGCGATATTGGACTCAATGAGTGGTATTGATCGTGTAGAGCGGCTGTCTGGTTTGTATTTCCATTGACTAAGTGAGTTATAAGTGTAAAAGGTCAAGGAATCAACAGGCGTAACATTTGAGAGGGATGCGCGTGCTAAAAACAGCAATGTGGTGTATTTGTCAAGGAACAAATTTTTAAAGTGTGGTGAAAATAAAGTTACCTTGAGACTCTGGGGGTGATGCTGGTGGAACACTTTTAGTGGAATCTTTGCTGATGTGCAAAGTTGCAGTATTTTAGGCTTACCTTAAAAAAGATTGTGTGGGTGTCTGGGACGCAACCACCCAGTGTCAGAGGGGTATGCAGGAATAATTTTTGCGCCCACCAAAAAATGTCAATGTTGAATGTGTCCAAATTACATTTACACTACACACATTAAGAACCCAACGGTCATGACTTGACTCACACCGCAGGAATCTTGTTAAAAGTTCCTATTAAAATGGAGAAGTGAGTATGCAACTTCCAAACAGAAGGTGCGTTTACACCATGTCGTAGTTACCGTAATTACGAGATTCCAACTTGTAAAAAGCGCCTACGTCCTCTCGTAAATACAACTGGTAAACTGGGAATTTTCTGAGAGCTCCTTCTTTTAAAACATGACAACTGTACAACCTGATAGCTGTAGATTCACCAAGCGCATAAATCCCAGTTTGAGGATGATGGCTCCCCTTCTCTTGATTTAATGGGTGGATCTTGACCTAGTCCAGATGTGGACCTAAATGGATGAGTTATGTTTAGCAATAGGTAATGGGTAGGGTTAGGGTGTGGTTGGACCATCTAGCTCCACCCATTACATAAAGTGAGGGGGAGCTGGATGTCAAGCTCCTCCCACTGGCTCTGCAGTGAGCAGCCTCTCCAGTAAATGCCCATGGCTCCGCCCATGATGTGACCACTCCAATTAATATTGCATTTTGTAGAAGGTTTCCCAAATTGGGGTTTGTGAGTTGATGAAAAGCTAAAAATGAAATGGTGAAATTAAATTATATCAAGGCAAGTCATGTCAACTCAAATTTTATTTCTATTGCATATTTAAAAGCAACATAAGTTGTGTCAAAGTGATGTACAGTGAGACAATGTGAAAATTAAAAAAAGCATAAAAAGAAACAAGGCAGATACATATAAAAACACATTAACCTCAATACAATCCAAATAGTAAATGTATAAAATCTATCAATAGCAATCAAATCAACTGCTAGAGAGAATAGATACGTTTTAAGAGACCATTTAAACTGGCTAATGAAGGAGCAGACCTCACAGCAAAGGTTTTGGTACTGCAGCAGAGAAGGCCCGACCACCCTTAAAACGTGAAACAGTTAAAAGTTAAAACTGATTACAAGACCTATGAGTTCTTTGGGGAGTGTACGGAATCAGAATGTCACATATTTTGGTGCAACACTAGAGTCTTACACACAAAAACAGCAATTTTAAAACCGATTTTGAACTTAACAGAAAGTCCAAGTAAAATCGCTAAAATAGGAGAAATGTGATATTTCATTTTTGTATCGGTAAGAAGTCTCGCTGCTGCATTTTGGATAATTTGCAGGCGAGAAATTGTAGTTTGAGACAGGCCACAGTACAGGGAATTACAGTAGTCCAGATGTGATGTAATGAAGGCATGGATTACATTCTCTAAATCTTTTGGAGACAAAAGACTGTTTTATTTTCGCAATCGATCTCAAATGAAAGAAACTGCCCTTTACCAATTGATTTGTTTTTTCAAAATTTAATGTTGAATCCAATGTAACACCAAGATTTCTTACACGAGGTTGAACTGACGGGGATAAAACCTATAAAGTAAAAGGAGATGAAGACATGGGGAAGAGATAAGTCTAAAATCAAAATTTCACACTTGTTTTCATTTAATTGTAGAAAATTATTTTCCATCCAACATTCCATCTGCATAGCAGTGGATATAGGGGTATCCTGGTATCGTTTCTTAGAAATGACACCCAATGGCAGCATATAAAGTGAAAAGAAAAGCAGGCCTAAAATGGACCAGGGGGCACACAACAAAATAGGGGAACTGATGACAAAGAAGACTTCCCCATGTCTACTGAGAAGGTTCTATCTTTAAGATAAGAGGCCAACCAATGCAAGGCGACACCCCAAATACCTACTTTTTCCAACCAGCCAACCAACTGATGCAAAAATACTAAGGTCAATTGTATCAAAAGCAGCACTTAAATCCAACAAGACAAGCACTGCGTGCGAACCGGTATCGAGGATAAAAATAAAATTATATGTTAGTAATATTTTATTTATTTACCTACATTTTGTAATATGACCATGAACCGACATGAGAATTGTGAACATGCAAATGTGTTTTTTTTTTAAATTATGGAAATATTAACTTAAATTCTCAAGGAATACTTCAAACAACTAGACAAATCTGGAGTTCAGCTGACAAAATAGTTCTCCAAAAAGAATAATTTCATGTGAGAGAACGCCAAACACCGCCAAGTGCACCTTAAGGCTATTGATTCTCCATTACATCTTTAATAGGCTATAGACTCCAAAAAATGTCATTATCATGCCACGAATAGTCATGCCAAAAAGGTTCATTAAATTAACATTTGTCTGACAGATGTGAGCTTATAATTTTTCTTTCTATTGATGGAGCCTACGTAGAGGTTTTACCGCACAAATTACGTGTTTGACTCTTCCAACACAGTGAGAGAGCGCGCGCACGAGAGAGAGAGAGGTGTGTATTTTCCTTTCCCCTCCGTACTCGGTCTCAGTCTCACTCACTACTGGTCGCCTCCGTGATCTTCGCCAGCAGCGCTCGCGTGCTCCGTTACCAAGACAATCACGGATCACGAGGCTCGTTGTTCCTTCCCCGCGTCTCCCGTTACCGGAGTCTCGGGCATGTCGAATCCCAGGAAAGACTTTGACGTGAAACAGATCTTGCGCATCCGCTGGCGATGGTTCGGCCACCCTGTATCTCCTCCTTCTCCCGGTAACCAACCTTCGGGAGATCTCTTCAGCAGCAGCAGCAGCGGTGGTAGCAACCGGGGGAACTCATCCGGCGGTGATCAGCCCTCCCTCGGTAACTGCAATAGCCCCAGCGGCGCTGCCGGTGCCAGTTCGAGTAACGGCAACTCTTCCTCCAACATTAACAACAATCGAAAGTTTGCGGATTCAGGTCCAAACAGTGGGCTCTCAGCGGCGGCAGAGGTGGTTAATGCCTCCTCGGTTAATGCGTGTCCTCGGTCCATGAGCCAGCAGGAGTGCCGGAGCACCCCGTCGGCGCCTTGGGTCTTCCCGGCTCACTCGCGCTCCAGCGAGAGCCTGGAGCCGCTCCAGCAACAGCAAAAGCAAAAGCAGCAGCCACAGAAGCCACAGAAGCAGCAGTCCACGCGTGTATCAGACGTCCCTGGCCCTGGAGACGAGGAGAACAATAATAACGTGGAGTCTGACTCCAGCTCGTGCAGGTATGGTCTTACTGGTGTGGTTCCAGTCGAACACAGCAGGGCGCTTGTACCGAACTGGTACCACTTTCCAACAGATGCATCGCCAGCTGTTCTCTATTAAGATTAAACTGTTACCACGAGCCCTCCTTTTTGTTTCCTCACACTTTCTCTGTATGATAAATAGTGCATATGGCATATTCAAATAATTAACTGGATGTCAAAAACATTTTACAGGCAGTAAAATGTGCTTGCATTTATTTCTCCTTAAATGTGAGATCTTTTTTGTGTAAAGTGTATTTGTGGAATTTATTAGGCTGTGTCTTGTGTCAGTTGTGCTGAAAATGCATTCACACCTTAATGTCATGATAATGTTGAGTATTTAATGCATATACCTGGGCAGTTGATATGAAATTTTTTGAAATCATCATTTAGATGTGATTAAGCATGACGCTTTTATGACATCATATTACCTGAGACATTGCATTGAATATTTGTATTTATAAAAATTAACGTTCACACCGCAGGGACATTTAAAAAGACATTTTCATCATTTTCAACATTTTCATTATTAGAAATGGTGAAAAAAAAGTCTTGACCAGTTATGAGAGGAACCGCACCCAACCTCTTGTTTAGGAGGTTGACTACAACAGCAGGCACGTAATAGATTTTAGCAAATGTCTCATCAAAAGTGGCTCTTTTGTGTTGGGTGTGGTATTACTTCTCTTAACAATGCCAATTTTGTCATCATTTACTCACCATTGTGTTGTTCCAAATCCTATAAGACTTTGTTTCCTCTGCAGATCAAAAAACATTATTTTTGAAGAATGTCCTGATGTATCTTTTTCATGCAATGACAATGAATAAGTGACTGGTATCAAATCTCAAAAAGGATAATAGTACCATAAAAGTATAACTGTTACGTACTATATTCCAGTCCTTGAGAAGCCATACAGTAATTTTGTGAGTAACGACGACCCACGTTTAAGTTGTAATTCACTGCTAATCGTCTGACTTGTGAGTTATTAACATCTACGAGCAGATCAAGTCAGTGAGCTAAATTCACTCATTGCAGTCTGAAGCATGAATTTATCATTTAGGGCTGTTTCCCTAAAGTATTATAATCTTAAATCATAGAAATCAATGGCACTAGTGCTTTTGGGAAATGCTGCCCTGGGCTGGGATTGGTAATTCTATGATTGATGGTTCTAGATTGTAGAACCATTGGCACCTATTGTCTCAACTAGTTGTCAGGTCTTTGCAACAAAAGTAGCCCAATGGCCAGTCAAAGTAGCCCGAAATATTGCCCCATGCAACTCAGGCGGCCAAATTTTCCACTGAATTTGTACGTCTGGGGGATGTTTTGGGGGTGTTGGGGCGCCACAATCTTACATACGGGGGTAGAAATCAACCCACGGGGAAGAAATTAACCTAACCAACAAGCAACAACTTAAAAGTAGCCCAATTTCGTGGGAAAACTGCAGACTTGGCATCACTGGCCTCTATGATTAACTTAGCTCACAATGATTTAGAGGAATGCAGCCTAGAGCAGTTTTGTGAATTAGATCAACCGATTCACTGAAAATATTAGACTGACACACATCATTTGTTCAATAATTAAACATATCTCTAATGAATGCTTCATACAATAGTAGATCTCTACTCAATCACTCAATCACTACTGTATGGCCTTAGAAAGCTTGGAATACAACACATGACTTGTTGGACCACTATGATATTTGAAAATATTTTGCATCCACTATGAAGCTTGACATCCACAAGAATCAGTCTAAGCCTTGGAACAACACAAGGTTTCACAAATAAAATCACCATTGTTTGGTGAACTATTAATGTGAGAGGAAGATTTCAAATTTATACTCCTTTTGTGGCATGAAAAGATGTTATCTCACCTTTGATGCATTAGCTCACTTGCGTGTAGTAGAGAGATGATGTAATGCGCACTAAACACTTTTGTTTCAGTAAGGATGTGATGTGTACGTAAATTGTGCCTAATGTTCCCTCACAGATCCTTAGCGTGATGAACAGCTGTGAATCTTTTATGCGAAAGTTCAAAAGATGAAAACAGCCTTCAGTTCTACAGTATGTTAGGCGTTACATTGCTTTATGGGATTGCAGAATGTTAAGGGTGTCTGTCTTCCTGATCTGATACCCATTCTTGGGTTTGACGATTCATTCTGTGGTGGTCTCTTATTAATGGCCTATATGTGCCATCAGCTTTTTTTCCTTGTTTCATTGTACTGTGGACTTCATACTCTGGTACTAGGCTAGCCTGTGTGAATGGATGTTTACTAGAGTTTTTTATATGAGAGAGCAAAGGATGTGGGTCTGTCAGTGTGGTATAGCTCTGAAAGGCACTTAGTCACTCATCACCTTGGAGACAGTAGATTGAACCTATTGCTGCTGCTCCTTACAGTTCATAGCAGGAAGCGATAACCACACAAACACACATTGAATCTGAAAACCGTGTGAACTGTCTCTTACTACCTTGCTATTTACTACAAATGACAGATGAATACAGAGGCACACAATTACATGCACCATCATTATGCAATTATAATAAGATTTAGGCAATGTTGGGATTGAATTTACCATGTAAAAACAATAATCAATTGAAAAATCTAGCCAAACATAAACCGACATGAATTCCTCATTGCTCCAGGCTGGTTTATGCTGGTTAGAGTTGGCACTGGTCTAGTTGGTGGACCAGTCATGCTGTTCTAAAGCAAAATTGAACTGGTAGCCGGACCACTGCTCCTGTTAATTATGCTGGTGACCAGCAAACTACCAATCAGAATCCTGTGCTAGTAGAAAAAAAGCATAGAAAAAAAAACATAGAAAAAAAGCTTTATTCTAGTGACCAGTAGAGCTGGATTTTTGATGATGATGATGATGATGATGATGATGATGATAAGACATGTAGGCGTGTCGGTAATCGTATCACCGAAAAAGGCTAAAAAAAATTTGGCAATAGAAATGCGTTTTGAATTTGATTTAAATAGAAAATGGTCAGAAACACACCTCCTGTATGTGAGTTCATCACTTGTGGTATGTGGGGTATGTGAATAATGGTAGTAAAAATAACCACAATTCTTAGCGAATAATCAGAATAATGAAAATGTATGCGTCATGTAAACATCTTAAGTCAGAAATAATCACTTTATTGGAGCATGTGTAAACGTAGTTTATTGAAAGGATTTCTGGTACAGGATTATACAGTCCTCTATTCCAGACTCTAAAAGATGCCAACTAGATATATTTACAAATTCACATTTTGATTTTATAAACGTAGTCTGTGATTTTTTTTTGTCTTTTCCCCCATCCTCATTAGAATGTAGTACTTTAGAGAAAATGGCCCTCATCATAGTATTCACAAACCACATATGCATGTACCTTTGACTGCACATCTTTGTTCTTTCAAACACAAGGTGTGTTATTGTAGAAGCACAAATAAGTAGTGACTATTTGGGGAATTCAAGCATGACTCCAGGCCCTCGGGCTGTTTATGACTTACAGGAAAGTGAGAGAGGGATAGAGAGACAGATGAAGATGAAGAAAACCGTCTAGCCGCCTGAAAACTGCAATTACGATCTTGAGATAGTGGGGCAAAGCATCTGATATCAGTTGAGCATTCAAACCAGGACTCTCCCTTTCTCTTTTCCTCCGGCTCACGCTTCCATTTATCTGGACATGCGTAGATTTTACTCTACAGTCAATTATGGAGCAATGGAGAGTTTGGGAGGAATCCTTTAATTTGTGGTTGAATATTGCCACAAATATTGTGGTTTTATTTAGATCGTCATTGGCTACATTTTTTTTGTGTCTAGGAGGATGGATGAGTAAAGGCTGGGAGAAAACTTTATTAAAATGTTTAAGTAAAACGTTATTACCAAACAAATTAGGCTTTTCTGTCATCATTTAGTCAGCCTCATGTCATTCCTAAGCCTTTAAGACTTTCATTCGTCTTCAGAACACAAAATGCTTCACACTTGGGCATGTCTAGAACTTGCATTTCTCTGGTGAAAAATCATTTAACAGATTCCTTTAACTCAAATGGGTAGTTCTGGACTCCTTATTCCTCCATTTGAACCCTGAAAACAGTGTTTTCTTTAAAAAAGTTTCTTGTGAGAGATAGTAATGAGCTCCTGGGTTTATTGATAAAGTCAAATGAACAAGAGCAGAATGTCCCCAGAAGGATATTATTTTTAAATTCTGCTCTATCATGCAGGTTAAAACTTGTTTATTGTTTGCTGGTTTGGAAGTGCGAATTGATATTTTTGACTGCTTATCTTTAATTTCCCACATGACACCATTTTCTCCTTTCAGTTCCATTTCCTCCTCCTCTTTCCTGTTCCTATTTTTTCACCCTATTCCTTCTCTTTTTTTATGGCTTTCTATCTATGTGCATAACTCCTCAACTGCACAAGTCATCAATATATGAATGTGTGGTTCTGTGTATCCATTTGTAGAATAAGACTCAGAGTCTTGTAAGATGCCGTTTGATATGCCTCGTAATTAATGTTTACCAGAATTTTCTAAAATGTAAAATCTCTCTCTATCTGATATATATTCCCTCACTCCCTTCTGAATTGGCCTACAGAGGCTTACATCTGATCCAGATCTCCAAATGGTGCCGTAATCCCAGCTCAAATCCATTCTGAAATGACAGCAGATATGAAGCTCATTATAGCCTGGAAACCACCTCACTTCTCTTTACCCTCAACTGGAGTGATCAGACATGAATATGCATATTTTAACTTTTCATTTTGAAGGACTGAATGTCAGATCTTTTGACAGCATGAGATTTAAAAAAGAGAGCAGAATACTCATAAAATGAGAAGATGGAGCTAGAGAGAGAGAGGGAGAGGCTTATGCTTGTAGTCGAATGGAAACTAACAATAGCATAGACTGAAAAAAATGTAGTGATTAGAGAAAAGAACCAAAGGGGCGAGAAAGGGAATTCTGAAAGTTCGAAAAGGAAGTTCAACCAACCAACGTATTCTCATCCCAAAGCGTCACATACGACACTTTTGCCAAAGCGTAGACATCCAACGCACATGGCACACTTTAAGGGGGTCGCACACCGGATGCGCAGCGCCGCGCCACATCTAGGACAAATCCAGGAATCGCACACCGGACGCGCACTTTCTCATCAGTGTATGGCCAGCAATATTGTAATGTTTAATGACAGGAAATGAAGAT
>JAOTRC010000012.1:11818270-11829215 GCA_027497675.1 Cyprinella lutrensis | reverse complement strand
TTTAGAAGAAAATTTCAAATGGCATTTAGAGGTTTTTGCATCTGAACTCTTCATATATATATATATATATATATATTTTACAGAAAATATTTTTAACAGTGTGGGAAAACTAGATTGCTGCTGGAAGAAGTGTTGATGAGGCCAGTAGGGGGCGCTACGCTCACCCAGTGGTCTGTGTGGGTTCTAACGTCCCAGTATAGTGACGGGGACACTATACTGTCAAAAAGCACTGGCTTCGGATGAGACGTTAAACCGAGATCCTGACTCTCTGAGGTCATTAAAATAAAATCCCTTTCGATGTCCTTCGAAAAAGATTAGAGGTGTAACCCCATGGCAACATTTGCCCATTGGCCTCTGTCCATCATGGCCTCCTAATCATCCCCATGTACAAATTGCCTTCATCACTCTGTCTCCTCTCCATCAATAAGCTGGTGTGTGGTGGGGGTTCGCGTGCAATATGGCTGCCGTCACATCATCCATGTTGATGCTGCACATTGGTGGTGGTTGAGGAGGTTTCCCCCTTTATATGTAAATCGCTTTGAGAACCCAGAAAACCCCTATACAAATTATTCTTATTATTATTATAAAAAAATAAGTAAAAACCTCTCTTATTCATAGAGTTCACACATGCCCATTTAAGGTGCCATTCAGTGTCATGTCATGCAGAGAATTCCAGAGTTATTTAAAGCTTGTAGCAAGAGGACCATGCACAAGACTAGAATAGTAAATCATAAAGAATTTCATAATGATTCTGATCCCACTTTAACAGTTCCAGTTAAGTACTGATTAAATTTACGGTTACAGTTTTTTTTGTCCTTTTTCTTGAGAATTGTTTAACTAAGGTTAAATACATATTTCATGACAACGTTCTAGATAAAAAGTTATTAAAAGCACAAACTATTCAAAAGATGCAGCCCTTCCAGTACACTCAGTGTCTGAATTCGTTCAGTCATAATGTATGTGTGCAATTACAGTACTGTCATCCTCAGTTGATGCATCTTTAAAACGGCATCCCTTGACATATTTAAATGTAGTCATATAAGCGCGAGGTATTTAACATGCATTATATACCATAATATACATTATCCTGAAGGTTATACATAATGACCTGCCGGAAGGAAGCTGCCCCGTGTTTTGACCTTGTCGATATTGCGACCTGCTTACCTAGCTCCCGTTGAGCGCTGACCCAAGGCATCCCGCTCTAATTAAAATTATGCGGTCACAAGGATATTGGCTGCCACTGACGAGTCGGGCCATGCCTGAAACCTTTCTGACTTTTACCATGTAAATGCCCATTCCATATGTTAGATAGAAGACTGTGAAGAGAATATTATATGCACATGCTAATATGATTCACCCATGCTGCAAGATTACAAAGTGTTTGGAGGTTAGAGGGGAATGTCAGGGGCCATTTGTTTCACGGCAGTCACAGACTCATTAAAAGTACCGAGTCTCATATCTTTCCGTTAATATTCTTCCGTCACTTGTCTGCCTGGGTACCACTCACATTCTGAAATCCCACAAGGGAAAACATTTCATAGTTTTGGACCCAACTGGAATAAGTTCAGAGTCCTATCATCCTCTAAGCTAAATAAAATGGTTTGAGTGACACCTTAATCGCTTCGATAACACAAACTTGCAGATTGGTAGAAAAGCCAGGCCAATGGCATTACATTCCCCTGGGACTTGACAGTTTGACTTTGTCAAGGATAATTCTTTGATTTCTTCCATTCCTCCTTCTGTCCATAAGAACGAAGGCTGCCTAGTCTCCATCGCCTACCCCTCTTAGTCACAAATAAGCTGAGTGCACCAGTGAAGTTGTCATGGAGACAACCCAAGTAACCTCTGCTGTCAGTGTGCATCTAGACTTAACCTGTAATGGCTCCATTCGAGGTAATGAGTCTTTGGTGCTGGGGGATTCAAAACAAACTTGTTTTCTGAACATTTGAATGTCTCCATGAGTAAGTGCATAATTATAATTCGATAGGAGATCTCCAAAGTGATAGTTTACGTCAAAATGAAAATTCTGTGATCATCAACATCAACATCATCCTTCATGTTATTCCAAAACCTGTATGACATTCTTTTCTTCTGTGGAACAAGATTTCTTTTGTCAACATATGCTTTTTGGGGAAAAAAGTCTCTACTTGCATTTGTATTTACATGACAAAAACGTACCAAAACATACACTTTACTCCAGTTTCAAGCTCTTCTTAGTTGGAAACGTGTACATGTAACTGAATTTTTATTGTTGTCATCGTAAATATTCACTTTCTTATATGGCCACGGTGGAGAATTGGTGAAAGTCACATTCAGTGGAATGACACCATCACACTCTTTTTTTTTTGTATTTATTTTAACAAATGACAACCAAAAATTAAATCCATACAAGCTTGTGAACAGTTTCGAAGTGTCTGCGTAAGAAAAATTAAATAATCAATAAGTTATGCTTTTTTATTGCATTAATTCATCGCAATAACATAAGTTATACAAGATTAAACTCATTTATTTAGTCAGTTTAATATAATTTAGGTTGACATTTTTTTTAAACAGTATACAATAGCGAAAGATAATTATAATAAAGTCCCTAGCAGAAAGGCCTCCCACTATGGCATATAAACAAAAGCAGTTACCCAGAACTCAACACAGTGTGACATTAGCTTCACATTCGCTATAACAAAAACAAAGGAAAATGTTTAGGCCATAACTAATAATTATTTTCAAAAAATCTTCCTTGAAGCTTAGAGCGACGTGGTTGAGGGTGAGTAAATAACCGAACATGATGAGTGAACTATCCTTTTACGCTTTACATTAGATTGCAAGTAAAGGAGAAATGGAGGCGGAACCTCTATATGCCACATGATATCCTGTATTCCGCCTCCAAGGCGGATGCTCTAAGAAATGACGTCTGGTATTTAAGAACAGCCAAGGTTATTTGCCTGAGAAGCATGGATGATATTTGTGCAAATGGTGAGAATGTTTGAGTGTATATGCCCCTAGATGACATGTCAAAGGTGTGCTCAAGGGGAAGTTTGAGTGACAGCTTTGCTTTAGGCCACTGCTAGCTTATCGTCAAGACCGACTGCCACTACACTCGCAAATTAGTGCTTCTGCTCTACGCTTTGACAACTCTACGGACACGTGCTGACTTTGCGAGAGGCCTGCGAGACAGCTGACACACAAGGACGTGTTCATGTGCCCATTTCTCATTGACTTATCAACATCCCTATTTCCAAGGGTTTGTCTCAAAGGCAAAAAAGACCTTTTCACTGCAAATCTACCTTAAAGATGATATGCACCAGTGACGTTACCCTAACGATAGTTTACAGTTAGTACTCTACGAGACATAATAGTGATTCTCAGTTGTTTTTAAGTATTAAATTGTTTTACAACAAAAGTGATCTCTAAAAGTGTGAATTTTTTTTTTTCTAAATTGTAAAATTGCATGTACGAAGATGTTTTTACGAAGATCTATTTATCCTGTGGGAGAAAATATTGACATTATAATGTTGTTTCAAAACTAATTGTTTTTTCTTTTGCAAACTTCATTGCACCCTCTTGTGGCGGCCCAGTTTTATAACCCCTGAATTAGGATATAGAAACAAAGGAGAATTGTCAAACAGGAAGAAAAGCATTAGATGGTCCAGTTTGATGATTCTAGACTTTGGTATAAAATTGATCCCTTATGAAGCATTTGAGGCTATTCATGTCTTTGGTTCAGTAGAAGAATCTGAGGAAAATTTTGCTTTCCATATAGTATCATCATTGTCTACGGGAGATATATTACATATTAAAGAGTTCTCTTTTGTGCTTTTTCTTTCCTTTTTGTGAATTAAATTCAGTGCTATTGTAATGTAGTAAGATATGGTATTGGGTTCATGAATGAGACATAAAGCCTCTCTGTTGCCATTCACATGTGTTTTCTTACAATATTCAGAGAGAAGGGAGCCATAAAGCTCAGCTGCAACTGCCTTTAGTGTTTCCCTCTTAATTTCAATGTTAGTTAATTATTTCAGCTTTATACACAATTTCAAGTTAGTGTGCCTGGCAGCAATTAGAGATGTGCATTCATTAAAACGTCCCATGTTCTTTCACTAATGGAGCCATCAGCTATAGGCCATGCCTAACCATTCACACAATGTGGGAAACTATTAATTGCACGCTCTCACATTAAATATAAATACTCATGTGCACCCTCCTTTATAGAGCGCACATTCTGTGGATCGAATGAGGCAAATGTTTGGAGTGCGGCTCATGCATATGTTTATGGGGCGATTTCTCCTCCTGACAGAATTAGTAAACATATTCTGTTTACTTAATAAAGTACTATTGTTACTATGTAGGTGTAATCCAGGTTACAAAAGTGCACGCCAAACCTATGAGAGAAGGACGAAAGATTTATATAAGTAAAGATTTATATAATTTATATAAATAAAAATATAAATTGTTATTATTTTTTTTATTTTATGCACTTGAAAAATACAATTTGCTGTGTTTGGTCAAAACTACTTAAGTTGTTTATATATATATATATATATAGTAAGGGCAGCAAGCCAATATATAAGCTGTCTAAGTTTTGAATGCAGTCAGACTCCTTACCCTTTACTCTCTCTTTCTGTCTGTCCCTCAGGTAACATCTTTGTGGTGAGTTTGGCAGTAGCGGACCTGGTGGTGGCCATCTACCCATATCCAATGGTCCTGACCTCCATATTTAACCAGGGCTGGAACCTGGGGTACATGCACTGCCAAATTAGCGGCTTCCTGATGGGCGTCAGTGTAATCGGCTCCATTTTCAACATCACTGGCATAGCAATTAATCGCTACTGCTATATATGCCACAGCCTGAAGTATGACAAGCTCTACAGTGACAAAAACTCAGTCTGCTACGTACTGTTAATCTGGGCTTTGACGGTGCTCGCAATTGTGCCCAACTTGTTCGTGGGCTCCTTGCAGTATGACCCGCGGGTTTATTCCTGTACGTTTGAGCAGTCGGCGAGCTCGGCCTACACGATCGCCGTTGTCTTCTTCCATTTCATCCTTCCTATCATGATCGTCACCTACTGTTACCTACGAATTTGGGTTCTTGTCATACAGGTGCGTCGACGAGTCAAGCCTGACAATCGTCCCAAGCTCACGCCTCACGACATACGAAACTTTGTCACAATGTTTGTTGTTTTTGTGCTTTTTGCCGTGTGTTGGGCACCATTAAACTTCATCGGACTGGCGGTAGCGATTTCTCCAGAGCGTGTGGTTCCTTTAATACCTGAATGGCTCTTTGTGGCGAGTTATTTCATGGCATACTTTAACAGTTGTCTCAATGCAATCGTCTATGGAGTGTTGAACCAGAACTTTCGTCGCGAATATAAGCACATTGTGGTGTCGGTATGTACTGCGAGGATCTTCTTTGGGGAAAGTTCAAATGATGCGCAAGAAAGACTCAAGAGCAAACCCTCGCCACTCATGACCAACAACAATCAGGTCAAGGTGGACTCTGTGTGAACCGCATAAGTGTATATCAATGTAAGGCGAAGAGAACACAACCAAACAAACTTGATTTCGAAAACTACATCTGATAACCAAAAATGTTGTCAGGATGCAGCCCTGAAACTGTGATTTGTTGCCTCAACACTATTAAAACAAACACGAAATTACTATCATTGACTTTTATAAAGCACTTTTTTCATTATTGGTTAGAAGTACTTGTACAGTATGTATGTATGAATTTCTTGTTTTAATGTTTACAATGATTATATCAACAAATATATGTAAAACATAATTTGTGTAATGGACTTCTTTATGGCCACTCAATGGTCTTCTCAATGGCCACTGGTGGTGGTTGAGGAGATTCCCCCTTCCATGTAAAGCGCTTTCTAATATAACCCAGAAGGTGCTATATAAATGTAACAAATTATTATTATTATTTATTATTAATGATTTTATTTCAATATCTTTGTCTGAAAGAAAGAAAATATTAAGGTGTGAAAGATAAATATGAAGTGCAACAGTCGGGTTTCGGAAGTATAAAATCTATTCATTTTCTCCATGGGAAAATGCATTTGTAATGATATAAACCTTTAAATACAGACATGTTGTGAGCTCTGAGGTTGGTAAACAATGGTATATGCTTTAGCTGAAGCCACCTGTTTCCATTATTTCAACTGATGTTGTTTTTTTTTAATAATCATGTTTAACAGCTTAATTCCTGATGGAAAACTACATTTCCCATGATGCTATAGAAAATGACACCAATCAGACAATTGTAGCAATCAAATTGTGCCAAAAGAGCTCTGCTGGGAAACATGTCAAGGCATTATGTCATTTACAATGCTTAAATGGACACTCCACCCATTTGCATTAAGCTTTCCATTGTTAGAAACCCAGTCATACTATTGAATGGTCGTGCAATACTCTCATTTTCCCCTGAGGCGAGAGAAATCTGCTATTTGCCTTTTGCACTTCCTCCTAAAATGACGAAATTTGTCATTTTAAGTCATTGTGGGAGGAAGTGTAAGAGAGGGGGATTTCTGTAAAAACTACAAGCACTAGATCTCATCCTTTCAAACCCGCCCATAGGTGTTGGACGTAGTGCACTAACAGACCCATCACAGATCAGTGCCAGTGCGTTTGATTTCACCGGCAGAAACGTTGAAAATATGGACGAAGGTACTGAATACGCAGACGGATGCATTATGGAGGATTGGGATAACACATCTTTTTTGGAAGGTAAGCTACAGTAGCAGGCTCTTGTTCTGTGGAGAAAGCTGAGTAGTAACTTTAGGGGTTACCGCCCTCTTTTTTACAGACATGTGAGGCTGTCGATGTCCGGGATTCAGCGTTTGCTTTCTGCAGTTGCCATGCATTGTTTAAATCTAACTTAAATCCTTATGATTGGTGCATGTAGTGTTTACTTGAACGCTAAACAAGTGATCGGTTGATGTGCGTTTTAACATTGCTAAGAAAATTCCTGCTCCTAGGTGAGAGATCCGAGACCGGTAACTAACGTCTCAGGTGCCGTTCATCGGTAGTCACGCCACTGGCCTCGCGTCGTTCTCCACACGGCCCTCAGTCGTCCCACTCGCCACAGTAAACATGACTCGCAACGTTCTCCACACAGCCCTCATCACTCGTCCCGCTCGCCACACAGCCCTCACTCGTCCCGCTCGCCACAGTAAACATGACTCGCGTCGTTCTCCACACAGCCCTCATCACTCGTCCCGCTCGCCACAGTAAACATGATGAGTGACGACGGTAGAATGCAAAAGCCGAATCCCGGAGATTTTGGGTGACCTCGAAACACATTTTCGGGCAGATTCATCACGGAGACTCACTAGTAGACTGTTGTTTACCTACTGTGGTTAGTGGTAGGCGTGGCCTCCTAGTGCAGCGAAGCAAGTGCATTCTGGTAGTTGTTGTCTTAAGCCAAAAATACATTTTCTGTCTTTTCTCAGTCTAGAAAACTCCAAATTCAAAAATATTTTCACATTTCTTCGACAAATTACACATTTTAAATACACATTCATTATTTCCAGAGGTGGAGTGACCCTTTAATGGGATTTTAGTTCTTTCCCTCAATAAAGCTGTTAAGTACACTGTCTTGTATTGTCTTTTTATCTGATTTTCAAGTACTTGAGTACTTTCAAGTAAATAAGATGTAATGTTGTGATTCATCTAATAGCTGTTTGGTTTAAAATCCCAATGGGAAAAATGAAAGGGAAAAAATACTTCTGGAACCAACACTGTTAAAAATGGGGATGGGCTCTGTTGCACTATTACTGTATATAAATATATATTGAGTGTGCTTCACTGATGTTGATAATTCAGTGAAGAATGAATATCAATTTTTGTCAAAATGTGACCAAAACTTTACAAACACTCTACAAAAGAGTTTGCTACGGAGTTTACTGCTTTAATTACCTCACCTGGTTTGCCACTGTTACTCTCCATTTGAGAAAGCAATACACATTGATTGCTGCTTTCCCACAATCCCCAGCAAATATGTACTGTATGTAAGTATGGGATTCCTCCTCTTTAGGGTCTCTGTCCTCTTCTCCTGCTACTTTTATTTTATTTATTTTTTAGCTTTATCTGTCTCTGTCTTTTTACTAAACTTTTATTCCCTGCCTCTATTTTTGTTTTTATCTGTCCCTCTCCACTCTTTGTATGCATGGATTTAATGACAAGTTCATATGCAAACTGAGTAAAAATATTAAAATCAAAATGTTTGAAGAATAAAAAATAAAATTGGAATTTTATATATCTTGAATATGTGAGAATGGCATTATTTTTATTGTATTTTCTAGTAAAAATGTTTAATCATTCTTAAAACAAGATTTTAAAAAGTAAAACAAGATAAAAGCTGCTTAAAAATAAGATTTGAGTAGATCTTATATTCCAGAGAATAAACCCTACATATGTGTACTTTTTATGCCATTAGCAAAATTATAATAATAATAAATAAAAATCTTGTTCTAATCATAAAATCTAACATTTTTTTTAAAAAAGCAGGCAGTATCGTCAACACTTCAATATAAGTATTAAAGTACAGTATTGTAGTTTATGCAATAGTTCTAGCTGAACACCCACCACTGTTGCTTGATAGAGAGAAAAACATGCTTTTGTGACATCACGCTGTGTAATCCAACCCAACTGACTGAACAAGTGCGTGAGAGAGCGAATGAACAACATAAAAATGCCAGGATTTACACTGCCCTCTAACAGAATTATGCACTAATCTGTACCTGTCCTACCTTTATTGTCCTCTGCGACTGTGAGATTTATATCTCTATTTATAAAAATAACTGAACACTTTATGTGGAAGGGGGGGTGGGGGTATTCTGACCATTTCTTATGGTTGGAACATAAGAGGTGGTCAATTTTGTGGAAGTTATCATTCACAGTGTTTTGTTTTTTTTTTTTTGTTTTTTTTTTGTACGAACAGGAATTTTAAAGCCACACTATGCATCTCTGATGTTTTTTGCAAAACAGTGACCTCTAGAGCCGCTGTGGTGTACTTGCACTGTCGTAAATAACCGTTATTCCCCTGTTACTGCATATCTACTGAATGTTTACTGGCTTATAACGTTTTTACATGATTTCTGCTAAATCACAAGTAAATAGCCTGTTGTGTAGGACCACTGTACAATTTCATTTGTGTTTTTTGATTGTAATGTAAACATTACAAAATGTCAGATGACATCAATAAAGTTAAATGTACGTCGTATGATTTCATAACATTGGCCGTTATGATTTCGTTAGACATGATTATTACAATTTGTCATAATAGTTAGCAAATTGTGTTCAATTACACTATTTACAACCTCTAGGCTTATACTGTAAATGTTAATTATCTAACATCAGAGATCAGACTGATTAGAAAACAACCTCAAAACATAATATGCTAAATGGAGGATCTAGAATTAAAAAAATGAAAAACGTATAAAAAGAACGTCGTATCTCAGTTGTTAAACGTCGCACAACAATGTTGCCAGCCACAGCCCTGTCGCATCTTAATTCAAAGTTGTTACAATATTGCGAGCACATAAACATCGACGTTACCATAGACCGTAGAAATGCAGCGTGCCACAGACGGTGCCACAGCATAGATTTGCTGTGGTGCTGCTTCATACTTTTGTGGAAACATGTTACACATTGTTTCTTTTTTAAATAAATTAACACTTTTATTCAGCAAGGATTCATTAAATTAATCAAAATTGACAGTTAAGACATGTAGGCTATATAATGAGAGTTTTGGTTTTTTCTTTTTAGCATTGATGATAGTAAGAACCATTAATAATAATTAAGAGCAATAATAATTGCGCACCAGCCAATTAGAATAATTTTGTGACCATGTGACACTGAAGACTGGAGTAATGACAGCTGCAAATTAACCCTGTTGTCACAGGGATATGTTACATAAAATGTATTCGAATAGGAAACAAAATTTGTTTATATCGCCTTGTCTTGTAATTAATATTCACATTTGAAGCGTATTGTATGTTTTATACCACAGCGATAATTTTGACCAATATTCCAAAATCGACTATCTAGAGAGCGGTGAATATTTAGATTAAATATCTAAATATCAATATCATTTCGGCTAAATATCATTTCGGCCTTAATAAAAGTAGGGGGTAAGGAAGGAAATTTCCAATAGCACGTGAAGGCAGCACAATAAGTCACAGCTGAATTGAATGAGATGTGAAACGATTCACATGACAGGGCATGAATCATCCAGATTGGTTGTTGTTGCTTTGTGGCAGCCATGTTGAGTTGTGATCAAATTTTCACACAGACACAAATGACTTGAGATCTTGACAGATGAGTAATGTGAGTACTGGCAGATTAAATAAGATCCACATTATTTAGTCACACTTTCAGTTTACCAAGAGAGTCAAGTAACCTTTGTTTATATAGCACTTTATACAGTACAAATTGAAAAAAACTGGGCTCCGTTTTTCAATAAGGAGGTTCAAGCAACTCGTGAGTTAAAATTTGAACTTTAAGTTGACTTACCCTGAGATGGGAAACTGAGTTTTCGGTTCAGAACAACTGAAATGAGTTAGTTCAATCAACTCTAAGTGAGTTAAGCGTGTGCACCACAACTATAAAAAGCCATTATCAATGGAGCACAGATATTATGAGTCACCATCAACTGCATATTTCTCACCAGCAGAACAGTTTTAGCTCGGAAGAAAATAGTTGCTTGAGTCAATGCTTAAGTTTACATTTTAATTACTGTTGTACAGTGTTGGGTGTTATTAATTACCAAGTAATCTAAATACTGTAATAGGTGGTTTGCAGTCACGTGACTGTGTTGAGGCACGGAACGCAGATGGAGGGCAAGGAGTGAAGAGTGCAATGGACGAGACGGAGGAAAATCCGTACTGTACTACTTTAGACGCTATTACAAGAGAAATATATAAACAGAAAATCGAAACATATGTTG
>JAOTRC010000012.1:11768372-11784514 GCA_027497675.1 Cyprinella lutrensis | reverse complement strand
ATGACAGGTGTTATGTCATGTTTATGACAGTGTCATGTCAGTCTTATGCACACCCCTTCAAATAAAGTGTTACCAAAAATGTATACTTTTTATTTTAGTTAAAAATAGCTCACTAATATAGTGCAAATAGCACACTTGAATAAACTTTTTTTTGGGGGGGTCAGGTATATACCCCCTTCTTCTATATTTTCCCCCAGCTCTAAACAAATCAAAATATCACAAAACAGAAAGATTATTACTTTAAATGGAAGGTGAGAAAATGAACAGGTGTTTTCTCACATTGATCAGTGTGCCTGAAAGAATGTGAGTGGTTAAAAAAAATCATGTATTTTTTGTCTTATCCCTGTAGCATGTTTGTTGGTTTTCAGATGTTCTTAGGGGAGAAAGATCTTCACTTTGTCAAACAGAATGAAAAAGTAAGGTATGAAGAACATGCCCACAGTAAAACGGAGAATGAGGGAGCGAGAAGCATCATTAACCTTTCTGCCCTTTGGGAGAAACTTTATAAATAAATCTAATGGAGAGAATATTACTCCTTTCCATCCCTTCCTGCACCGTTGAAATAATTCTTTCTTTCTTTGTGTATCTGTCCATACTTTCTCCTTAACATTGTTGTAGTTTGTGTGTTTGCTGATGCTTTCTGGAGATAATTGATCAACTTTTCTCTCGAAACTTAATTTGTGAGTCTGAGCTTTACTTGAATGAGAATCAATTTGAAGGAAATGAAAGGGATTTGGATTTTTGTTTTGTCCAGATGGGTCAGGGTCTGTAATGACAGGGTGTACAGAAACAAGACAGATCTGCCATCATACTTGTTCCCTTGTCTTATGTCTGCACTTTGTTTTTTAGAAAAAAGTGAATTAACAGTGCTCCAAGTCAAGTAAAGCCATTCTCATTTATAAAGTGCTTTTAACAAAGTAGATTGTTTCAAAGCTGCTAAACAGAGATAAACTTAGTATAATTTAAAGTAACACAAATTGGTTTGGTTTTATAGCGGTTCTTGAATAATGTTATTTTCCAGTTAAAGTTAGTTTTGATTGATTCACTTCCAGTGAAATGATCATTTGTTATTAAAATTAGGGGCTGCTATAAGATGACAGAGTTCTCTCTATACAGACTTTAAACGCAAACCTTTGATAAACACTGACGGCATTCACATGCGCATTAAGAATTGATTCTATAGTTATGTGCTTTTCGATTATGTGCACAGGTTTGAAATTCCCGTCAAACCATACCTAAACAAACTACTTTTCTTGCCTATAAATTTTGAAACAGAATTTTATTTTATTTGATCACTTCTGGGTTGGTACATGAACCCTAATTTCCACAATGGTGAACTAGGCGTCCTCCAGGCTATTTGGCACTTCAGAACTGCATTGTCATCGGTCCAGGCAAAGGTCTTTCGTCAGATCTGGAAACAGCCTGGATCTGGCAGGCTGCGAGAAAATCTAAACAAAGATGCTAAAATTAGCGTAGATGCCATTTTCACTCTTTAAAAGAGATCTGCACCAGAGAATCCAATAAACACATTAACGCACAACGTTTCTAATGGGGTGAAAGGTGGGAACTATTATTCTACCAGTCTTGAAAATGACCTAGTATAATTAAATTAATGTATTTTGTGCTGTCAGGGTCCCTCTATTCTTGTGACATGGTCCAGTGGTTCAAATTTGAAACTTAAAATAATCTTAAATTAATCAAATTTAGTCAATATTCTTAATATTATCTTAATTTGAAAATGAGAATCTATGATGAAAGTTCTATTCTTTAACAAAACGGGATGTGTTTTGAATGTCAAATGGGAAACTAATTTTGAATCATTCATTAAAAGTTAGAAAAAGGACTGGATCATCTAAAATCTACAAATCATTGTCTCTCTGATGCAAGTAGCCTATGCTAATAGTCTTATCTTGTGCTCTACTGGACGTTCTGTGACAAAACAGAGGAGAGAAAACACAAATCTTTTTACTATGAAAGAATATAAAGGGAGTTGAATGAGACCAAAAACATTGCAGGGGCAAAAAGTGTCACCACCATTTTATTAACCCATTTTTTACCAGTTTCAGAACTTACTGTATTACTGAAGAATGTTAATTCACTTTCATTTAAGTTGATCAGACATTTATTATGCAATGTTATTTGTGTAATCTCTCTAATTAGTATTCAAATGATGTGTCCAGTCTCACCAGGTTGCTCTGCCATCTTTATCAGTTGTGTGTAGTTGAAAGGAAAAAAGAGTTTATTATTCATAGTCTTTAAGCATTCAGAATATCCAATATCTCAGCTTTTGTACAACTGACTCTATAGCCCAGAACTCCTGAATGCACTGCTACTGATACTCATCATTCAAATGCTTAAACCTTTTTTTTCTTTCTTTCTTTTTTTCTTTCTTTTTTTACCAGATGAGGCTGTTGGAATTGCTGTTAGACAATCAGAAATAATAACTTTGCTCAGGTTTATGCTTAAAACAAGTCTGTTGTAACTGAATATTAAGACTATAAATATAAGATACAGTAGATGCACTGATTAATTGATTGATTGCAGCCTGTATGAACTCAACTGAGGGATGTGTCTACTGTACTTTAACCGTACTTCAAGACAACTGTTAGTAAACCATTTGAGGTTGTTAGTAAACCATTTGAGGTTCAGGTTGTTTCAAAATTCATCATTGTTTCAATTCTGTTTAGTGATGCATATCACCTTTTTTTTAAAAAAAGTACACTCTTTTTGCAGTCACAAGCCATATCATAATTTACAACTCCTTATTCCGTATTATCCGTATTCATATGCACTTGGTGACGTGTACAATTTTGAACGTGATTGAAATTACAATTAAATGTGTCTGCTGAAAGGAAACATGAATCTCTGCAGTTGCATGTTTGTGCAGTATCTGCAATTGCATGTTTGTAAATGCACAATTGGGGCTATTCATGTGTTCATGCTGAGCTTTTGAACAGAACTTGACCTCTTTGACTTGACCTTCACCTGTCCTCATTTTAAAGTGGCCGGCAACATTCTGTGAGAGCTGAGTCAAAACAATGCTTATCTCAGGAGCATTAACTTCATTAGGACTGACAGAATCAGATCATGCATCAATGGATGCCGTGACCATTTCCACTAAACCTGTTACTGATCTTGACGTTGCCTTGAGCTTCTCCTCCAATGTGTGCGCAGAGGTTCTGTTGAAACTCTAAATAGCATTCGAGAAAAATCTGTCGTCATGTTGTTTCCTTCCCTTTTGAAGACAGTCTCTAATCTCATCTCACTCGTTCTCTTCAGGTGGCTCTTATTGTTGGAATAAATCTGAATCAGTTTAATTTTCCATGTGGGACAATAAACTGTTGTTGGTACTTTAAAAAAGATTATTATTCCAGAAATCTTTTGTAAAGGATTAGTTCACTTTTAAAAAATCTTTTGCAGATAATTTACTCACCCCCCCCTGGTCATATAAGATGTCCATGTTTTTTTTTTCATCAGTAGAAAAGAAATTAAGGTTTTTAATGAAAACATTACAGGATATTTCTCCATATAATGGACTTCAATGGACTCCAACAGGTTTAAGGTTCAAATAAGTTTCAGTGCAGCTTCAAAGGGCTTTAAATGCTACCACACGATGAATGGGGTCTTATCTAGGGAAACGATCGGTCATTTCAAAATTAAAATAAAAAAGTTTGTTTTATAAGCACAAGTGCTCGCCTTGCTTTTTTCTGTGATGCGCGTTTGTGACTCTCCTTTTCAAACTCCTTCATTAAAATGAACAAATCTTTTTTTAGAGTAATTTCCTTCATAAAAAGGATTTGTGCTTATAAAACTTAAGTTTTAAATTTATTTTTTAAATGAACGATCATTTCGCTTGATAACACCATAGGCGTCATTCACGGGGGGTGGGGGGGACATGTCCCCACCACTTTTTGCCAGGGTCGATATTGTCCCCACCACCTTTGAAATCTTGTGGCACGGATGTACCAATACAAATAAAACATCTCCAGTTAGCTAACAGGATTCATTTCATTGGTTTGTTAAATAAGAGGGGATCTAGCGCTGAAATGTGTTGTCTTCACTCGGACGCGCGCTGCAATCCGTTGTGGAGGCTTTATTTGTTCCGATGAAATCACAAATCAAAATACACACAAACGTGTCCCTGCTTCTCTGTGTTCTAATCAGCACTCGTACAGTTATTTTGCCCTCATCAAAACTGTTTTTCGGTGGTTGTATATCAATACACATATGGTTTTGATGAGGGGGGAAAAAAACTATACAAGAGTGGATTAGAACCCAGAACCTCCGACACACTTGGCAAAAATACTGCCACTGGACCATCACTGCACATACAGTATAGGCGAATCTGTGTAAATACACGTTAAAATTCACCACATTGAAAACATATATTAGATCTCATATGACCAGTTAAACCCAAAGTACCATAACATTTTTGTTCGGACATCACATCTTTGTATAAATTTTATTTATTTACGTCAGTAAGCTACAGGAAATCGTCTTTTTAAAACATGACCTTCGCGAAAGAGAAAAAAGAATGAATGCTTCATTTTACCCAGCACTTTTAAAAATGCCCTTCCGAATGCGTGTCTGTCCCCAGCACATTTCAAACCAAACTGACGCCCATGGATAAGACCTTTATTCATCGAAGCATTTAAAGCCCTTTGAAGCTGCACTGAAAATCTCATTTGGAGAGTTAATTAATAGCGTATTCATTTTAAAAGACGAACAGAGAACTGCAATAAAGGCACTTGTCGATCGTCAAGATATGTTTGCTGTCCTTCATACCGGATTCAGCAAAAGTTTAATTTATCAGCTGGCTGCAATGGTCACTAAGAATATGGGACACAATGAAAACCCAGTTGTTATTGTGGTTTCCCTTTAGTCGCACTCATGGGAGACCAAGTAAAAGAAGCAACCGAAATGGGCATCACGGCGATGCAACGGCGATGTCAAAGCCATCGCTGCATCAAACAATGTTGACACTTTGTTAAATTACTCACACACCATACCCATACTGGTTGTCACTGTACCTCTTATTAGCAGTGTATTTTTCAAAAATATATTATTAGATGATGCTACTTAATTCAGTTTATTTGCTCTTTTCTATGAAGACTCAAATGAACACGCTTCTTCAGCATGGTGTCTTTCATCGTCTCGCCATTTATTAAAATCAGTCAAGTCGTGCTACAAACTTGTTATAAAGTTGAGACAGGGCCGACAAATGTAAGCAGATTTGTTGGCTTTATTGTCGAGATGTAATCCTAAGCGGAGAACTTGTTCATATATACATTCACATTTTCGATTTCATTCAAAAATGTTTTTTGAGTTTGCAAGTACTCCTCGATTTCTTAAATTCTTTTTGCAACACTGGCAAAGGTCGTTAACACTCATTTTTCTTTTAAGTAAATTTCCAGAGTGTGTGCAGTTGAGTTCTGTTGACAACTATGAGTCGCTCAACATACGTCACTTACTGCGTTGCTCTGGGGTGCGTTTCCCGTACAACGACGTAGTTTGCTGCTTCACTAGCTAGTCAACTAGCTAGTCACGACTGTTTCCTGAAACTCATTGTCGCAAAGTATCGTTCAACCACGTTGGTTTCGCACATGGTGGAATAATAACTGCTTTTAATGAAACTGTTTGAGATCCACTTAACGCTAGATTTTTTAATATAATTTACAAAAATGTCATCTAAGGTCTATTTCTAAATGTTCTCAGTTATTTTGCTTTATAATCAGACTCAATATTTGGCTCGTTCTTCCATAGTAGAGCACGTTCTCACATGCGCAAACACGTTACTTAAAACCTTTTGACAAACTAAAAGACGTAAATTCCATTTGTATGTATTCTAAATAAAAGACACCGTTTGTACTGAATGTCAGCTTGCTTATTATGCTCAAGTTAAGGATTTATTACCTCCGAATGTCATGCAATATAGAAACGACACCTCTAACCACAGCTCGAGAGCTGTCGTTCAAACCTCACATCTTTGCGATACTGTTTGCAAATGTTCGTTGCAACGATGGTTTCGGGAAACACTGACTCATTGAACTATACTGATAACGACAGAACTTGCGACCATAGTTGGCTTACGATGCTTTCGGGAAACACACCCCTGATTGGTTGTAGGTCTTTCCAATGAAGTGCAGAGGTTGTTTTTTTTTTTCTTTCCTGGTTCAATTAAGACATGCCTCATACTCAAAGCCCTATTGAGCAGCATCAGACTCACATTCTGAATATGAGTATGATGAAGTCAGGCTACTATAATCAAACTCTGGCACAATAAATAGTGCGCAAGTCTGTCTAGAACTTGACGTGGCGTTAAGCACTTTTCCACGGCAAAGACCGTTTTTTATACATAGGAACATTGCTGTGGATTTTAGTATGCATCTACAGAGTGCACGTTTTATAAATGAGACCCTTGATGTTCTTGACAAATAAAAATCCTATAAATCCTCCCAGCAAGCTCTGCACATTTTAGTCTTCCCCCACAATAACTTCAGGATTGTTGAGAGGTCCAGTTTTGCAACTCACTTAGGACAGCGGAGGACAAGTGGCTTATACACAACCTTCACAAAAGGCTGCAAGCAGTTATTTATGCTAATGGAGGGAACATGCAAAATAAGAAAGTTATAAACTTTTGAACAGCATAAATGTGTAAATTAAGTTATTATTATTCACAGAAAAGAGATAAATATATGCAATGCGGTTTCTTCTGGGCAGTGAGTATAAAACCTTAATTTATTATGCTATTTTAAAGATTTTTTTTTATTCCTTAAAAATTCTAAATATAGATACAGTTTAGAGACAGTATAGCACAACAGATCATGCAGGGGGTATGTATATATATATGGTCACAACTTTGTATAAGAGAACTGTTTGTGTGAGAGCCAAGCACTTTTGTTTAACACTTTTTTTGTGCTAAATTCTCATACTCTTATTACATTAACAAGGGCCAGAGTCTCCTTTTGCTCTCATATTACTCCAGCTGTTCTCAAGTTGGATGTCATCTCCCTAAGACATAACTACTGTCATACTGACTCTTTTAATCTGTCAATCACTTCTAGAGGAAGAGACACAGTGTGTTAGTGTAACTGAACAAGAAACAAAAAGTTGCGTGTTTGCTTCCAGATCCCATTAGACCTCTGGCTGTCTCTCCTTTCCCCATCATCATGTCCATGTCACCCTTAACTAATAGCTACACATAATCTCCTGTCTCATGTGAGAATTTATAGTCCACATAATCTGCCTGTTTGAGGAACCTTTATCTCCACAAATCCTGCTTAAAATGACCTCTCTACTAAAAATAAATAAATAAAAAAAGTTTCCCACCCTACTGAGACTCTCGTTCCAATTGAAAACAAGCTCTGGGTCAGTTCGGTTGTGGTGAGAAACCAATACAACAAATCAATGAACCAATATGTATCATAATTGGAAATGGGTATATAAAAAGAAGCAGCGTCTGATTCTGTGGATGAGCACATTATATATCGCAATTGAATAGCAAAAAGCACCTCTTTATCTTAAAATGTTGTCTAATTGCACTTCTCCAAAACAGGAGCATTGTAATTCTTTCCTGAAAGGAATATGAACTGTTTGCTTCATGTTAAGCCACATTATCTCAATTGGAATTATGTTTAGACTTTTTCTTGATCCTTTGTTCTCCAGAGCCATTTTAGATTTGCTTACCATAAATCCTTTAGGTCATTCTAAGTTGTTTGTCATTGGTTGTTGGAAGACCCATTTTTTTGTCCAGGTGGTTTCTGGCAAAAATTAAGGGAGATTCCATTTTGGTTCTAGTAGTAGTTAAGGATCAATACGAGAAAGTTATGCAAATTACTAAATATTAACACTTTAACTCGTGCATTATTATTAATCACTCCTTTCCTATTTGATTTAACTAATGCTTCCTGGGGTCGAATATTTTTTATTTTATTTTTCACACATGATTTCTTATTACAACAGAAACAGGAAAAACTGTATGCGGCAGTAGAATGACTATGCTATAATGTAGCTATTGAGTCTTAGATTTTACACACTTCCCTTTAAAAGGACAGAAATTATGTACAGAAAAGGCCAAAAAAAGGTCAACGGAGGTCGGATTATTAATAATTTAGGAGAATATCAATGATAAACTCCTCACCTTTTTAATGAAACCTGATGCCCTCCAATATGAGGCAGAATCTTGCCCCATAACCTACATTTTGCATTAAGTGAACTGAATATGTAATGGCCATTTTGCCAATGCCATATTTTATGCGCTGCTTCATCCTTGAGTGACACACTTATCCTTTTTGTGCTTCTCAGCCTTAAAGATTCATTAACAAAGAAATGAGAAATGGTGCATGCGTGCAGTGCTGCTTCATTAGCAAGATAACAAGTGATTAACATGCACAAGGAGTGGCAAGCTGTCAGACTGAGCCGATAGCGGGCTGAAAATGTTGAGGTATGACTAATTAGAGAAATGAAGGACCTGGCATGATGACAGGCCATAGCCTGGGCAAGAAGCTCAGAGAATTGGACCTTTGAACAGAGATTTCTGAGACCTAGCAGGCCATGGCAGAGTGTTAATATCTTTACATTCCCAGGGCAAGGATTTTACGCTTGAATATTCGACTCCTGGAAAGTGTGCTTGGAAGTTATAAGCTTGATTCGCCTCAACCTATGTAAATGTGCCATAGAGGAAACTCCAGCTCACCATGCTTGGATGTACTGTAGCTACTGGCTGCCTATCCTTATTGGATACTGGCTGAAAAAGTAAACCACAATTAAAATCACGACATCCACAATTAGACATCAATTCAGTCATTTAGATAACCCAAAACTGTCTTGAAAAGGAAATCCACTTGAAAATAAGTGCTCATCGTCTTGCATGTCTTGCAGTCTCGAGCTGATCAACATACAGCATTGTGTTTAATATAGCCTCAGGTTTGTATGAGTCCTCTAATCATCCTTAACCATATTGGGTCACACAGGTCAGTCTGAAATCCCAGTGGTTTAAGCCTCTACTGGTGGAACTTTAATTGGAAGGTAATGACTCATATGACCTTATACTCATGGAGTCCACAGGGAATTATCCCTCACAGAATGGCATGATCTGGGATTGTCAGGAGAAAATCCCCACAAGAGCCACAGGCTGTCAGAAGCCTACTTTACCGTAACTGAACAGGCTAAACGCCACATTGATTGGGTGAGTCAGGAAGAGCTGAATGTTTTAATTGCTAATTATGACACAAGCTTCTCGCTCCAGTATATAGGTACATTTTGGGTATTTTGGATAAACCTTTAAAAAAGATGCTGATAGCATTATTCACATAATAAGACAGGCAGTGAAGCCATTTGAAAAAAAAAATTAAACAAATAATTAAAACAAAAAATTGAAATGGGTAAGCTTTGGAATTGATAAAACTTTGTTTTATGGGCGTACCCTCAGAGGCAAGGGAGGCAGTGTCTCCTCAAAAAAACTGGATGAGAAAATAATCAATATTACATAAAACAAATAAGACAATGCACATTATTAAATGTGACATTAAAATGTTAATCACTATGATTGGATATGAGTTGTCTGTATTATAAGTCCCACCTTTTGTTTGTTCACGCTCTCGAATAGGCCTGAATGAAGAACATGATGGCATTAATGGAAAGACTAATTAAAAAGTAACTAAACGTCTGACTTTGATATCACCGCTTTTTGTCATGTCAAAATCAAACTTGAAATGGCCTGAAAATGTCTCCGGTTACGATTGTAACCCATGTTACAATCACCTGAAAATCCGATAACGTCAACAATTTTCATTCAAGCCACTGATTTCTATAAATGAATGTAAAAATAATATATTTAGTAAATGTCAGACCGTATTGACATTAACAACGCTGAATGGCACTGCCTGTGTTTGTACATAGACAATAATGTGTTCGAATTTTTAAGATGTGGCGCTGCGCTTCTCGTCTGGTGTGTGACCAACTTTACCCTGATAATTCACCTCAAAAATGCATTGAAACTGCAAACACAAGATTTTTGTGGAACTTCAATGGGGAATAAAGACTAATAAGACAGATAACAATTGAACACTACACAAACAGTGATTATTAATTTTCCATAGGTGACACAGGAGGTGCTGGATCAAATAAAAAAGGTTCTGGATCCAACGTCGGAGGTGTTGGAACATGTTCCGACATGTTCCAACTCAAATTAAGCCCTGGTCATAACATTTGAAAGCATTAGAAGTAACATATGATAATCCATATACTTTCTCTACAAGTATATGCCTACAAGATTTTCTTCTCCTAGCTGTGCAGCCCTATTGTTTCCCCTGGTATCAGCATGTTCACAGTTGTTGGGTTTTTTTACAGGGACCAGATGCCACTGATGAATCCTGCTGACTTGAACATGGAAAAAAACGAAAGAGTAAACAACTTGGAAATGACAGGTATTTTAAAACGGAACTGTTTAAGGAACGGCACAAATGTGTGTGACTGTTCGAGTCTCTCTGTTTAGATTATTGTGCTCAATAATGTGCCTTTTTGTACTTCATTGTGTATCTTTGGATTATGTTGTGGTAAATAATTCATATTTTATGTGTTATAAGCATGCCAGCATTCTGCTCCATGGAGTGTGACTGGGTGAACTACCGTCTTGTAAACCTTTGCCTTGAGGTGGGTGGGCATGTGTCGATCACAGAGGACAGCAGTGACCTGTCGCCACTTCATCCAGGCAGCGTTGATTCCTGCTCTGGTGTCTGGAAGGCTGTCACCATTAGCCGCTAAGGTGGAGCTGAGGTAATTGAGCTGCTCTACTTTCTTCAGCTCCTTCCAATTGATGGTGATTTTTCTGTCGGTTTGCATGTTTGCAATTTTACCTTGCATGTCCAGCATTCCGGCATTCAACCTTATGACCTTAAATTAATTTATTCAAGGGGCTCAGAGGAAATGTTTCATTTTTCAACTTAAGGGCTTGCTGGATATACCAGCCACTATACTCAATACTGTAAAGGGTGGAGGCCTGAGCATACTGCTGCTTACTCTCTAGAGAAAAAGACCTGACAACACTCATGAGATATCTAGATGGGAGCCATTTTGCAGATAGCCTGCTACATATGTGCTATCTACCCTGTAACACCACTAGCATTTCATACCTAATGCAAAAGTTGGGCCTTGGCTAGTAGACTCTTGTAGTAAGAGACTTTCTAGATTTACAGGCATACAATCTCCTGATGATCTAAGGAACCAGACACTGAGACTCTTTCTAAAAACAGACTGGCACACTGGGTGACACAGGTAATTTCTCATGCTTATGAGTCGGTGGGACAGTCTGTACTCTCATCTATTCACTGTCATTCTACAAGTTCTTTGGCAACATCTTGGGCAGCGTTCAGAGGAGTATTGCTTTCTGAAATTTGTGCTGCAGCAACTTGGGGTTCAGTCAGCACATTTACAGTACACGTTTCTACAGATTGAATGTGACTCCCTTTCCAGGGGTATGCGCTGCAGTACTATCTGCCTGCCCGAACATTTTGCAAGGGGATTCCTTGTGACCGCGTAGGTATTCGTCTTCCACTAGAGCATTCAGCACTGCCCCACAAAAATGAAATAGAAACTGGTTACAAATGTAACTGTGGTTCTTTAAATAAGTGGGAGAACGCCAGAGTCTCTGGTCACTCGGCATCGCGAGAATGATCTAGAAATCAATCTGACGTGTTAGAAGGTGGTTATAGCTGAAGACACACCATAAGTCATGAGGTGACAACTTTGTTATTTAAATTCTCGGTCAGGCGCAAACGCTGAGGATTTTCCACCAGTGCTTTCTGCACTGCCTCTGGCGGTCTTCCATTTTGTCTTAGAAGCACAGTTACTGTACGTTCATAACCAGCATTTTTCCCTGTGGTATCGAAAATGCTATCAAATATTGATATAGATATTATATCAAAGTTAGAAATTCCAGTATTGTGACAATACAACAAAGTTGGCTCGAAATGGTGCGATAAACCCAATGATATCATTAACTGTTTGTGTTTACAATTGCTTTAGAAATCTAGGAAGCTTATTTTAAGGCGTGTAAGGTGTTTGGCCACACAACCGTCACAACGCACTAGGTCAGCTGGCCAATCAGAACACTGGGCCTTTTGGAAAGAGGTTCTTTGTAGAAACCAGAACTCAGTCAAGTTGTTTCAGAGGGTTTTTTTTTTTTTTTTTTTTTTTTACACAAAGCATGTTAACCCATTTGATGCACCCAGTAAACAAAATAATGACCTTTTGAAACAGCATGTGCACTATACATTAGTGGAATGTGGCACTGTTTGAAAGCAAATCTTTGTTTAATGGTGTCTGGTTTTAGATTTGCTTTAGGCCACATGAGATGTGGAATGTTTTGTAGTCTTGAAAACAGCGAGATGACATCACAGTGGGGCATTCTGGGACAGTAGGCAAGAGAGCAGATGAGAACTGAGAACTGCTGCATGTGGTCAGGTAAACAAATGTCTTTCACTGTCTCTCCCTTTTATAAATTCACTTTGCCTCATACCAAATTTGCCACTTCAATTCACTTTACTCACCCCACTCTCACCGTGTGATTTACTACTTGTTACTTTTTCAGGGATTCTAGACTCTTTTGATTTCAGCTTTTTGTTCATGTCATTCCTTTCATTTCTTTCAGGCTTTCTCCTCGATCTTCAGCCTCTGATCTGTTTGTCACTCTCCCTGCTGTATCTCGGGCACTTTATAGCTAAGATAAATAGCCAGTAGCCTAATCAAAGGTGTTTCATGTTATTTCTATCTGCAGGAAAGCCAGGGATCGCTGTCCTTTGATTCCCATGTGTTAGAAGTACAATAACTCCTCATCTTAGGGCAACTGATGCTTTGAGCCTCCAGAGTGGGAGACACTAAAGTTGAGCAGGTATATGTAAATGAGTCTGCATGCAGTCATTTTCAACTACTCTTTCACCTAATGCCACATGGTACACCATGATTGAAGTGACTATGCTAACCAGGCTAGGCCCTTTTAAAGTTCTGCCTAGCCTCCCTAAAAATTTGTGATTAATGTAGGGTACACAAATTTGTGTTCGCTTCAGTCTTGTTATAATCAGATTCACCGCGTTCTTTATCTTCAGTCCGCAGCGGGGCCGAGCAGAGAGCACATCAGATACAGAAAACAGTGTGTGTGTGTGTGTGTTCATCTGAGCCTCATTGGTCTGTCAATGCTTGTCAATGTCAGAATATTTGAGATGACAAATCAAATCAAAGTAGGCGGGCTTTATACGCTGCTAAGCACGAATTTTAACAATTTGACTCGACGCGTACGGTCAAGTGCGAGATAAGATGTAAGTAGCTAAACTTAAAATTTCATATTTGACAGTCAAATTAACAGTCATCAGCGAGGGACTGCTGGCAGGTATTTATATTTTGGGTTTATTTAATTTAAATAAACTTTTATTTTGTTTGTTATCTGCTTCCTGCCTCCTTCTTCCTTAAACCTTGCTACACATGCTAAAAAAATAGATGAATAAGCCTTTTGTCATAAACTAAAATTTATGCTAATAATTTATTTTATTATTTATTTTATTTATTATTTATTTTATTATTTACCAGTGCGTCGCGCAGGTGTCGCTCATCAGCAATTCTCATCTATTCAGCCACATTCTATTCCAGCCTCGTCCTGCTCTCAACAAGGTGCCTCTTTAGCTCTGGGTAGCTGACCATCAGTATAATGTAGGCCTACTTCTGAAGCCACTGCAGTCCTCGTCATCCATTCACCCTTGTTTAAATAATTCAGACTGACATATCATTCTGGCTTCTCAGGACTTTAATTTTAATGACATGAGAGGAATGTTAAGTGAAGCGAATGGAGAGGGAAATGGAGATGATGAGTAAGACTAAAACAAAAAGATGGAAAACAGAATGGAGAGGAGTGGGAAAGTATGAGAAAAACAGAATGGAAAGAAAGGACTGGAAGGAGATCAAAACATACAAGTTGTTTTGAAATCGGGTTGCCCTGTCCATACTGATCATGAAAATGCTGCTGACCTTTATCAACAGCACCACTACACACCACAAGTTCATGGATGAATCGAATTTTTAAACAAAGCAGACAATGTACAAATTGTACATGATTGGATTCAGACAATAAACAAATAATATAAAACACAAAATTCTAATATAAGTACAAATATTTAAATATTATTTTATTACAGAATTTTAGAGCAATGTTTCCCAACTTGGGTGCCATCTGACGACGTATAAAACATATATAATAAATATCTGATGTCTGAAATGATAAATAAAACACACACATACATGCATACATGCGTAATTGCCAAATAAAAGAATCAAATTCCCTCCCCCTCAACCCCTCTCGCTGACTTGTCACTGACATGTCAACGCCAATGTGTGCATGTCTGTGTTTTGTCCTCAGTTAATAGTGTGTGACAATGTGTGTGTAGTGCAAAATAATATGGACAGATTTAAAAGAATAGCTCCAGATGCTTTTGGACCAACAACTTCATCCTTTAAATAGCAGTCCAGAACGGGCAGCTGAGAAGACGAGAAGACAGTACATCAACAATTACTGTCATATGGCTTCACCTTTATCGGAGATCCATCATGTCCTATTCCTCTGTGTCTGGTATATGTGGGGACGAATTGTTGAATGAAGCACTGATTCCTTGCAAATTGAAAAGCCATCAGACAAAAAAATCACCCATCACTAGTAAGCAAGGATGCAGAATATTTTATTTGACCAAAAAGGCTACATGAAAACAGAACAGATATATCTAAACCATGAGAGAGGATATTTTAAAAAAGTTTCCTCATTAGTTTGAGGAGTATCAGCAGTAAATGAGCGTAAAACCTTTAGGGGTTTCTGACAATGACCCTGTGATCTTCACCTCAGACCAGACAGCTTCTGATGAGTTTAACAAGGTCATTAACTACTTAGCCAGCCACACTTTTTGCTACATCCAGCACCTCTCCGAGCCCCTTAGGGTCTAATTTAAATCTGTTAAGTACTGCCATGAGGGACTCTAGAGCAGTGTGCTTTGTGATGACCCCAGTTTAAAGAACTATTTTTTTAAAGAGCTACATGCTAGATGTATTGAACAAGACAGTCGCACAGAGCGAAGCTTAACAAATGTTGCCTGCTGCCACTTCTAATATCAAACAAGTTGAGTGATTAAACATTTAAACACAAACATACAAACAAACCAACAAAAAAACATTACATCTTGGTTCAAGGAGAGATAAAGGCAGACGTATGGATGGATAACAATTTTTTTTTCAAGTGCAGAACGCATTTACGTCACATCTTCACATTCAATTCTCCCTTCATCCATTCGCCGGTTTCACACCGCAAACAGCAGCGGTGTGTGAGCAGCGTGACAGCGCAACATCGTACATCGTCACTGCAGCTGCAGACGTGCAAGAGCATTCACAATGGAAATGTTTGTGCAGCGTCACAGCAGCAGCTCCAAACTGACAGACAATGTTCTTTAAACATTGGGTTCTCGAACAACTTTTTGATTTATTTTTTTTGCCTTTATTTAACTTGCAGAATATTTGAAATAAAATTGACTTACCATCCGCATTAATAGCAGAATCAATTTCATTTCACATTTTTTCCTTAAAAGATATGTCCTTGTAGTACCTATTTTTTTTTGGCTCAATATATATATATTTTAACGGGTTTAAATGGATAAATCTTCTACAATTTTTTTTTTTACTTCGATTTCTTTTTTGACATTAACCAGTTACACCACACATGCTTATGTAACAGAGGCTAGCTAGTAGTTGCTGTGCGAGTAAACCTCACTCCCCTGATCTCAACAGGCGCTCTAGCGACAGACGCTAGAGGCTGTAGTCTTTAGCCTCCTTGTTAGCGCACCTGACTCTCATGCCGGAGACTTCGATTCGAGGCCCGCTCGGAGCAGGTCGAGTGGGACCGGGGTGTAGGGGTTACACTTAAGGGGGTCGCACACAGGACGCGCCGCGCCGCGTAGCGCAGCGCCACGTCTTTAAAATTCGAATACATTATTCTCTATGAGTGTACACACCGGCGGCGCCATTCGGCGTCTGTCCGCAGCGCCCAGCAACGGCTCAGGACCGTGTTCAAAACCCTGCAGCGCCACAGAGCGCCATTTACATAGTTTATATAAAAT
>JAOTRC010000012.1:11749966-11762837 GCA_027497675.1 Cyprinella lutrensis | reverse complement strand
TAATAAAAACAACTAAATGAACACTTTTTATGAAAAAAAATATATATATTTCACTTTCATTTCTTTTTACCAATATAACAAAATTTGTTAATAATCAATATTTACCTAGTTATATTTTAATAGATCATTGTAATACATGTAATGACAATTTTTTTTTTATATTACAGTGGCATTTTTGGACAACTTAAGCTTATAGTCCTAAGCTTAAGCTTATAGTTATAGCTTATAGTTTGAGTCTTTTGCTGCATTACTGAACTTTCTCCAAATATTAATTTCCTTTTTGCCTCTTATTGAAAGGAGTGCATGGGAGGATATGTCAGATTAGGTGGAATGAAAACGGGAGCTAAACTGGATTTGAACCCAAGTTGCCTACAGTATATGAGCACTATAGTGAAGTCAATAAGTGTTGCCCACAGTAGTGTGTTTGGGCGTGTTTACCTGGTTGGGGATGTGCAGGTTGAAATCCAGGCCACACACGAACTCTGAGTGGTGCTCCAGTGTCTCCAGCAGTGGCTGGTTCTTGGAGTAGTCCCAGAATCTGTGGACGCAAAGCAGAAGAAGGCAATCATGCTAATTGAACGGCCGTTTGTCTTTTCTGACGGGGCAGCGGCTCAAAGCCCTGACGCAGCCCTGGCTCACCAGGCCCCGACTGATCCATTCAGCAAATGTAATTAAATCACCTCTCTGGAAAAAAAACTCCCTGTCTAAAAGAAAACATTAGGCAGGCATTAATACTAACATTGCCATGGAGCAGAAGTGACGGATATTATTTATAAGCACAGATTTTCACCCAGTCAGTGCAGAAAAATGCAAACTACTACTATATACAGCTCCACAATTAATCATTAAAAGAACGCAATCTCGATTCAAACACCCATGCAATCTTATTTCTAAATGACATTGATTCCGCTAGATGTCTATTAAACCTTTGAGAAATACGATTACAGTGAACAGCCAAATCTGCATTGCAGTAGTCACACAGTATTATTATTTCTGTGTAACCGTAATTCAAATGATCACAGAAGTGCTGGGATAAAAGTTTATAGTTCGGAAATACTAATGTTTATGGTAGCGTCCATTCAGTATAGATTAAATCACCTTTTAAAAGTAGGCTAACCCGATGCTTCAAATAAAGATCACATCAATTCCATCGTTACACCAGTAGGTCTATGCATTTGTCATTGAATTATTCATTGGTTCAAAATACACTGATTCATCCAGTAATGAAACAAGTCAAGTTTTTATGAATGAGTCTTTGAACCATTCACTCAAACTGATATAAAAAAGATAATTCAAATTAATTAAATATTTTTTATATACCAGCAAATAAAATTTGTCAGAACCTCTAGTAATTTACATGTTATTTAGTTTAGAAGTCTATTCAGAATCAAGGGGAAATCGCAATCTCTTATTTGAGTGTAGTTTGATATTTCGAACACTGATATTTGTCATACTTTATTTAAAGCAATGCATCAACCTAAACAAACTGTGGTCATTGAAAGAAAGAAAGCAGAGAACAATACAGTGAAACCAATATCCCAGTCTAATTACAATTTTCCTTCTGTACAGCAGCCCGTATTAGCAACTGCCATCATAGCAACTCCGAAAAGCCAGCTGTTATGTATGAAAGAGGACACCTTATCTCCCGTACACGAGACCTGACCGATCTAAAGGAGACTGGGTTAAGTAAACAGCTAGGTGTGTGTGGCAGCAGGTGGCTCACATGTTCTTTTGAACACAAACCCTTCAAAAAGGCTTTGTATTTAAATAAACACACTTTTCTCTTTAATGCAAGGGAACAAAAAAGACTCGCGTTGTTCCGTTCCTTCTGCGGAAATCACTTCTGGTAATTACCTCACGGTCGGTATCATCACAGATTACCTCTGAATGTAAAACTAATTAAATGACACATTGGTCAAGTATGAGTGCCTGTCCTATTCAAATAGCAAATTTCCTGTAGTCATTAGAATTGATTTCTATGAAAGCAAAACCACAAATACCAGTTCTAAAGCAAATGAGCTATATTTATCTTAAATGAACTGAGAAAATGATAAACTAAAAGTTTAACAAATATCACATTTTCAATACAAATTATTTTAATTTAGGGACAGTAATACTTATAGCGCTCCTTGTGCAATTTAAACCCGATCTCACGAACAAATCATACGAATTCGATGAATGATTAAAATGTGGCTAATTCGTAAAACAATTCATACGACCTCACTCACTACGAATTAGTACGATTTTGCAAAATCGTACATATTTTACGAATTGACCAATTCGTATGAATTCGTAGGCATGACCTACCCCTTACCCCGGCCCTAAACATACCGATCACGTCGTTTTAGACAAATCGTACAAATTCGTACGAGTGAGGTCATACGAATTAGACACTTTTTAATCATTCGTCGAATTCGTACGAATTGGTCGTGAGATAGCATAGCATGACCCGATTGAGGGCTACGTGAACATAAACAGTTGATTAAGAAAACGAATGTGTAACAGTATTAATGGATCAGTGCATCAAGTCTTAAAGTGATATCAGGCTAATATATCAGCTGGCAAATTTTTAGATAATATTAGCAGTTTTTTTAAACATGGTAGTGTTGTCAAAAATGTGGCCAGTGAAAATGCTGAGCAGTTACTTTTGAAAACCACTAGCCACCGTGGATGGTGAGCAAAAAATTCATGCCAAGCCCTGTTTATGATTATGTCCCCCTCGATTTGCATTCTTTTACATGTTTTTAACTCAGTCTATAGATAAACAGAAGAAACAAAACAATCAAATGCCATCATATAGAAATATAACATCACTAGGATGACTTTATTTTAGGTCTAAACAACCAAGCCCTGTCCTATTCTCACCAGGGAGACAAAAAGTGAGCCCTGCATTAAATAAATACTCAAAAAGCAGAAAAGCCTGGACAACAGAACTCAGAGGTCGGATTTTTTGGGGATGGGGGGTCATCGTTGTGAGATGCTGATAACCTATGATAGTGGCAGGGTAATTGGCACTGGGTTCCCCATCACAGCGGAGGTCTGGGGACGTGCCAGGGCGCAATGCTGGGTAAAATGGCTCACAGAGATATAGGCCGGTTGTTTTTTCATTTTTTATTTTATCACGTCAGTTTCATGGCCGTCGAGTGAGGGATGGAGACCAGGGGGGTTGGGGATTAAAGGGAAAAGAATACTTCATTTCAGGACCGTTTTCTTAACCTTGCAGTGTGTACGGCAGTTGGTTGGGAAACTGAGGCGGCAGAAGATGATGGAGACGAGAGGGGGGAAGGGAAAATAAGGAATAATTCTTTAGTCAGAGCCCATCAGTGGTTCAGTTTTTGCTTGTGAGGGGGAAAGAGATAGCGAGAGCGTGAGTCATGACGAGAGAAACCTAGAAAAAATAGTGTGTATGCGTGTGTATGCATATGTGCTGGTGAGGGACAAACTAGGTCAGGGCTTCTTGATATTTACTGGAAGCATTGCCACGCAAAACATCCCATTTCACTTGTCCTTTATATTTCTCCATATTTATTTTGCATTAGTATTTTAAACTGGCACGATAAACAAATTCCACCCGACCGATTCCTGGCGAGGAACTGTAATTTAAAGGTGAAGTGAAAAGGAGTGCATGAATCCTCCGGAAGGGATATTATATCTCTTTGTCTGTGCATATGGAAACACTGTCATCATTCCTTGACAGCGTGGAAAAATCAACACCTTACACAAGGGCATTTTTCCTTGCTATTTTTAGCAGCCGGACTCTATATCTTTGGGAGAATCTGTCATGCCATGCTCCTATCTAATGGCATCACAGACTCTCGTGATCCCCCTCGGCTCACCCTTGCCCATGTCCAAAGTTCTCCCTTTCACAATCCGTGAATCATTCGAAACCATTGGGTCTGTAAAAAGACTTACATGTTCAATAAATGACCTATGAAAAAAAGTATAGACTTTAGCATGCTTTTTTTAAAAGTACTTATTAAGTGATAAAAATGTATATTTTTGAATACCTGTATAATGTTTTCGGACACTTTAACTGCATGTGAATTGTAATTAAATGAAAGAATATTAGTGTTTAAAGTCTGTTTAACCCACTCAAGTTGGACATAAGCACATTTTTATATGAAATTTCATAATTCTTTTGTATTTTCTATATGGTTAAAGTGTACCGTTGAATGTAATGACAAGCATTTATGGTAATTTAAAATATACTTTGTTTGGTGTCTTTTTTTAACTCTAAAAAATGCTGGGTTGTTTGAACCCAAATTTGGGTAAAATATGGACAAACCCAAATGTTGGGTTAAAGATTGCAATTAAAAAATGTACAGTTGAAAGTGAAAGTTGAAGTTGGGTTCATTTGAAGTGACATTTTGGTAACACTTTACAAACTAATATGCATTAATTCATGCTTAACTAATGCACATGAGTTAATGTATAACTAATGAAGAACTAAACCATTAATTAATGACATCAGCAACTAATAAAGAGTCTATATGATTAATAGATTCAGTAATACACAAATTGCTATTAAATCAATGTGTCATTGTGTATTAATTCCTTAATAACATATTTTATGAACTAATAGTGTAAACTAATGTGTTAATTACCACAATTAGTCAAATCTATGCACTTCAACTTCCAGTTGTCTGCTTTAATTAATCATTAACTAATGATTTACTAATTTTGTAAATATTAAAAGTAAAGTAAAGTATTATTCTAGTACCATGAATGTGGACTAGTACTCCATGTAATGTGACAGATCAATCATTTGCACATATGGCACATATGTGAAGCGCTCACTAAAGATAGTGAGGCCAGAGAGTGCAAAAAAGGAGCACCTTACCTTTTAATCATTAAAATTAAAGTATGAAGGCATCTGATGCAAAAGCCTCTAAAAGCCACCAATGTCAAACATGAGATAATAATATTAAGTGAATGCTCTCCGCACATACTGTAGTATACGTTCATCAAATACTTTCACTTCAAACTCACTAAATCCCAGCCTCAGCCCATTCAGAAATGCCAGTACTTAGGTAGAAACCTATACATAGGAACCTTATAAAAATGTTAATATTAAACAAAAACTTTAAGATGGACATATAGACTTTTGCTTCTGAAGTCTTTATATATTTACAGTGTATATATATATATACACTCACACAAGTGCCTCTGACAATATTGCAGGTTGCACTTAGTCTTGGTATGTGCACTTTCCTTTAGTTTTGATCCTGTTTGTTTACCCGTCAGCAGAAGTTCAAATAGGGCATAACGTCCTTGAAGCGTTTCTTCATCCTCTTTCCCTCTTTTTACTCTTGGTCTCTGTTTGTCCTTTTTGTGTCTTTCACACACAAGCACATTCACCTCTCAGATCACACATCAACAGGAAACATCTCACAGACTCCACAATTTTGAAAGCCCAGCACACACACACACACACACACACACACGCACACTCACACACACACGCGCTGGTTCATCTTCACTCTCACAACAACACAGCTGACTATCAATCACTCATTTCACTGATACTGTAGTAACACCACTTTAATTCTTTATTAAATCCAAATATGGTCTTCTATGGACATTTGGCATGACAACGGATGCATGCACTTCTAATCCAACGTAGTCATGATTAGAGCGAGGAACGTGCTAGTGAGACTCGACAAGACTTTCTTTAATTCAATTAGGTGGAAAGTAGGAGGCCACATAGCTGATGTACACCCACATAATTCTCAAAGGAAATATGGCTAATTGATTTAACAGCACATCTAAGTATAGTTGTGTAGCTATTTTAACTCAAATAAAGGGAATAAAATTTTAATAACTGATCATGAATATGTTCAGGGATTGCATACATGAATTAAAAATACCCGTAAAGGGGATACGTTGCCAATGTATCTGTATGGACACTTAAATACAACAAATTATAGATCAATTGTATATATCAGTAATCAATCACAATGAATTATAGTTACATTCTAATATGCCAATTGTCTAGAATAGATCGATTCCAAGGATAATGGAATGGACCCTTATGGATATAATTTGTTAATTAATAGAATTAATAATTTATTATTAATTAATAATTTGTTAATTAACTAATAGAATAATCTCTTTGTCCAGCAAACTGTTTGTGCAATTGTTCATCAACCCTCAAGAGAAGTTATCCTTATAGACCCGCAAGAAAGGCTATCTTTCTGGCCATGAAAAATAACTTTCCTGTTTTATAAAAATACATATGAACCCTCTGGGGTCTAAGGTGTTTTTGGGGTTCTTGAGACGTTTTGACATGCCCTGACATTTGTGCTTTTTCAGTTGCTTATAAACACAATGGCACAGGTGAAATTACAACCTATTTAGCACAAACAGGGCTACCATAATATGTGAGCAACATGTATGTACATTTTTGTATTTTTGAGAGAATATTGTTTATGCAAGGTTAAAAAAAACTAAAAAAAATTAAAGTTTCTGAAATAAGGCCACAAAACACATACTAAATACCTGGAAACAAATCCTGTTCAAATAGGTTATATGGACCATTCTATAGAATTGGTTCAAAGTTAGAGTTGGAAACATCTCGAAAAGAAAATTGTCTTTTTCTCAGTATTATTTTTAAAGTAGATAAATACATTTTATCATACATATTTCAAAGTAAAGGATTCATTATTTTGATATAGTCTAGCTTGCATTGGAACAAACACTATTACAGTTGATTAGTTTATTTTTGACAAAACATACTATATATTTAACTTATGAGCAGAAAGTGTCTAACAAAAGCTTGTTTGATGTCTATTTCAGAGTAAAATCTTTATAACCTTTTATAGTCTATCCAAAACTAGACAACAAAATGTTGTCATTACAGACTCTATTCTATGTTGTGATTAGAAACAAATCTCAGTAGGCTATATTGTTTGGATGTGTTCGTGTAAAAATAAAGTTTACTAATGTAGGAGCGAGAGTGAATGAACACACATATGTTGTAGTAATATTGCGTGCATGTCTGTACCATTCATTCATTCACACACAGACACGCAATTCATATTTAAATAGTCTCTCTGCAGTTTACAGACACGATTCAATAATGTGATTAGAGCAAAGCACGTACAAGAATAAATAACTTACTGCAGCTGAATCCGTTTTTTGTCGAAATGAAACTCCCAGACTTCTGTGGTAACTTTTCCAGGATTATTACAATAGTATTATCACTCTCAGCGCAGAAAGACAAGGTAAAGTACAAGATTCTTATCAAACTGGTTTATTTATCCAGCTAATGTGGGTGTTTGTATGGCTTGCCTCATCATTTAACGCGTGACCTTGTGAGTTGCTGAGTAAAGAAGGCGCATGTGTCGTTCCTTCAGAGCGCCACGCGGTCTCTTGGTTCTTCCAGAGCGTTTGTAGTCACAAGAAGTTCAAATGTCCATTGAAATTTAACTTCATATATATATATATATATATATGGCTTGGTGAGACCAAGTGGATCCTGAAGGTATCAAGAACTAGGTGAAATGGATCTGGAGTACAGAAATACACCTTAGTGCATAACTACAAGCACCTATAGTTCATTTAATACTACGATAAAATCATAGATACCCCGATATGACATAGGCAAGCAGGCAAACATAAAAACATATCAAATATACTTTAGTAATGTTTTTATATGAGGAATGAAAAGTCCATGTATGTAAGTGTGTGCGTCTTGAGGGAAGCTTTGCTTTGGCCACCTGGAATTCCTTTCTTGCCGGGGAGGGGGTGTTGGGCGATACAAATCTGTTTGAGGCTCATGCGTTTGAGTTTGTTGCTGTTTGTTTTCTCTCGCGAATGCCACAAAAGTGTCAAGGGGATTAATTAGCCTCTGGCTCTCTGGCGCCCTACTTGTGACTTACCGGACAAAGTCAGGAGTTAGAACGGTTTCCGAGTGTTGGAATGCATGAGTCACCCTGACACTGTCTATATACGCTATTGATTGACTGAAAACTGGATCATGGTAACTGGCATAGATACAGGGCTACAATGGGCTGTTGAAAGCATAATACTGTGCATACAGTATTTGACACGTCTCTTTATACACATTTATTTCAGGTTTCTTTTCACAATGATTTTGCGTTATGTATTTTCTTTTTCCTTTTTCTATGTCTCTAAATATAGTCTACCTTAATGATCTTTGAAACAAAGGACTGCAATCCTGATATCTTGGTGGTATCTTTATGGTATCGTCAAACCTTTGTAAATATGTATGTTGCATGGCTTGTTGTACCAGTATTGATTGGCAGGTTTGTGCCAGAGGAAGTAATACCTCACAGAACGCTAGAAAATATATACAAGGGGGCCTCTGCGATAAGTAATATGACCCCTGTATGCTTGAAAATATTTCCACTGGCCTAATGGAGATAACATTCAGGGAGTCAAAACTATAAAGGAGGAAGGATGCCCTCCCTTCATTGTCACACTCGGAAGCAACTCTGTGTGACTGTTTGACTGCTGGGCTTTTCTTGCAAGAAAATAAACCTCAAAGACAATTTGAACTTATTAAGTGATATAATTTGATTTGCCACTACCTTTTGACATGCATTCCTGTTGTGCATCTCTTTTTCTGAAATGGGGATTGGAGGGCCAGGGCTACAAATACAATGATTCATTACAGTTCCTTACCGAGTGTCATGCTGGTCTCATCTCCTCCTACCGCTAAAACCTTCTTCAGTTCCAGAGTGGGAAATGTTTGCTACTTTGTCACTCCAGAGGGAGTCCACCTCTTCCATACAGCTATCCTCTCCAGTGGGTCTCTCTCCTGTTCACAACATGTTAGCCACTGAGGAGCATGAGTCTGTACAAAAATGCAGTGGCTGGAAGCTGTCCTGAACTACCCCCATGGATGCGCTGTCCTCACCCCAGGCCAACTACAGCCTCCAAACTGAAGAGAGAGAGAGATGTCCACCACTGTGCGTTACATATTCCCAAATGTGCCCTATCTACTCATCTACTTATCTTGTCGCCAAGTTTTCCATTTCCAGGGATTGAAAACAGGCATAGCGTGAGTAGTGGTGACACACTTTGAAGAGACTTTTATTTGAAATCAAATATCCAATGCAAAAGGTGATTGAAGGGAAACTATGCAAACAGAAGAAGAGTGCAAGTTCCTTATCGTGCTGTTTTATGTTTGGGACAATACAGAGGAGTTATTGGAGAGGTGCTCATTATTTTCACAGATAATTTTCAAACCTTTCTTTATAAATTTAAAAAAAAATAACAAAAGCCTTTAGTATAATTCTAAAACTGTCCACCTTCAACAACAAACTGTCCAGTGTTTGGAATAACGCCGTTTAACCACAGTCGTCAGTTTGGTTTGAAATGTGCTGGGGACAGAGACGCATAAGGAAGTGCATTTTCAGAGGCACTGGTACAAACTAGTCAAACATCCTCTCTGCTCAACCCGTAAATAAATCCATCGGTCCGCAAATGCCGTTTGTGTTCTTCAATGGCCAAGTGGTTGATATTTTGCCAAGCGTGTCAGAGGTTACGGTTTCTAATCCGCACCACAATACCTCCACTGATAGTTCGCCATTCACTCAAAGAAGGACTCAGAGCAAAATCCTGCAAGCAGCAAAAGCTAGATCTTTCTGCCTCACAACAAAAACCTATGACAGGCTGAAGTCAACCGTATGATAGGCAGGTATGTTGTTAAAAGTATATTGCCATTGTAGATGGTGGAGGATGATTAATTCCGAACCATTATTGCTAAAATATCTAAAAAAGCAGGGGTACGCAAAATGACGTTTGCCAAATTCCTAGATGCTAAGGAACGGCAAATGAACACAGAGCTTATAAAGAGTTTTGAAGAGTTGGAATTTTTATCTACAACTGCAGCTATTTGGACTGCGTACAACCACAGTTAAGTCGGCGTGACTGCCCACTGGTTAGATACACAAAGCCTAGAGTGAAAGAAAGCAGACTTGGCTTGCAGACGTCAAGGTCCGTCATACGTATGACATTGCTACTCAACTGGACAATATCCACTCATCCTTTAGTATTTCTAAAAAAATCACAGCTACTGTCACAGACAATGGTTCGAATTTTGTGAAAGCTTTTAAAGTTTACAAGCCCATTCAGGGTGATGACTGGGGAGGAGGAGGATGATGGTGATGTGACTTGTCAACCTTCATGATGCCTTACAACAAGACATGAATGTGGAAGAGGATGTTGTGGCTTTGTCACTACACTACAGATGTGCATCGCACACAGCAAACCTTATTTCATGCTCCGATGTGGACAAGAGATTACTTTCAAGGCCAGGCATAAAAGCTGTGTACAAGAAGTGCCAAATGCACAGCTTTGTGGAACAAAGCCAGCCGTTCCACAGTGGCTGCAGAGATCGTGGATGAAATCCTTGAAAGGAAGCTCCTTGTTCCATGTACGACCAGATGGAAGTCCTTTCATGATGGCATTTCTTGTGTCTGTGAATACCCAATCGTTGAGCTGAATTTCCTATAATTTTGGGTTGAAGGCCATCACAGATCGGGATGCACAGTGATGAAGCCACTAACAGTAGCCCATGACATTCTTCAGGGCGAAGACAACTGTTTCTATGGCACCCTACTACCCACACTGGAGACATTGCTCTCCAAGACCCTGGACTTAAAGACTGGCCTCCAAATCCTTGGTGACCTTCCAGAGGCTGTTGTCGATGTAAGAGCTAGTATTTCTTCAAATACATTGAATACATACTCTCATACATGAAATATGCATTAATTATGAATTATGAAATCAAAGTAAGGTGTTTTATACCATCATTACTGTCCTCGTCAGAGCTCATTTTAGAGCCCAGTAGCCTACATTCAGTATCTGGCTCATCTCAAAAATATTCTCAAAACTATCATTTTCAACATCTTCAAAATCAATATTTTGATCGCTGACAGCTTCGATCCAGCTGATCAACCATTAATGTAACACTGATGAGAACAGACAAAGAATAAAGGACAACTCAATGTTTACACACATGGAACAAACCAAGAGAATTAATGAGATAATTAATGAGACAACAGGTGAACAGAATGATTTATCAAACAAACTGAGCTAGGTCAAGGGGAACAAAACACACCATTACAGTGGCAATGTGACAAACCAGATAATGCTAGGCAAACACATTGAAAGAGTATCTTTATTTAAATTTATTTAAATAAATGCAATGGATAAAAAAAATAATCTAAATGGCTCTTTTCAAAGACTTTATTTTAAAATCTTGATTAAAATGTCAAAAAAAAAAAATCAGGAAAGATGTTTTAAATTCAGGTCCATAATTTCGTTGACTTTCACTGGGGCTTCTGACTGAAAAATGACACCCTTCAGAAAAGATGGCATGTAATGCATCTCCTCCATTAGACATTTGCAGTGTTTTAGCCTGGTTTGTCTCATGAGCAGAAGTGCTTTTCTGGACATGCATTAAAATGTAGTGTTCCTTTCACTGTGAAGATCAAGTCAAGTCACACTTATTTATATTGCGGTTTTTACAATACCGATTGTATCAAAGCAGCTTCACAGTGATAACATTAAAGTAATATAACACACATCAATAATATTGTTGAATATTAAAATCTCCCTAAACTAAGCAAGCCAAAAGCAAGGCAACAGTGGCAAGGAACCGAAACTCCATTAGGTGAATGAATGGAGGAAAAACCTTGGGAGAACCCAGGCTCAGTTGGGGTCCAGTTCTCCTCTGGCCAACGAAGGAACAGTGATTACAAAACAAACTGGATCGAAACATTAAGAGAATTGTCTATTTCTATCTGTTTAAAAGTCGAAGTAACCACGCCGGTTTGGAGATGAGATGTTGGGAATCAGTGCCAATGGCTGCTGTGTCGATGAGGCCGGCACTTAAGGATGAGTCAGGATGGGTCCAGGCGCAGGTCCACCATAGAGGGTCCCTCGGGATAAACAGAGAAACTGATATTAGTGGAGACGCCATCCTTCGTTTGATGTACCAAGTACATTAGGATTTATGGGACGTGTTCCTGGTTCTGGCTGATCTAAACGATGCAGCACTAATTTGAATTTACGTAGGAAGTTTATAGTGTGTTATGTGTATACTAGGCCAAAGAGATGTGTTTTTAGATTTGAACTGACAGATTGTGTCTGCTTCCCGGAGAATGTTTCGTAGATTATTCCAGAGTTTTGGTGCTAAATAGGAAAAGGATCTGCCACCAGCAGTCGATTTTGATATTCTAGGTATTACTTACTGGCAGGAGTTTTGACATCGCAATAGACGTGAAGGACTATGCGTTAAGAGCTCGCTCAAGTACTGTGGAGCTAAACCATTCAATGCTTTATAAGTAATCAGCAATATTTAAACATTTATACAATGTGTAATAGGCAGCCAATGCAGGGTTGACCGAACTAATATGCTAATATGGTCATACTTCCTGGTTCTGAAGATCTAAACATATTTAGATATACAGGAAATCGCAATGAAATACAATTTTGATATATCTAAATATGTTTAGTGAAAGGTAAAACTTCAGAAATCTCTGTGTAAACAATGAGTGACATACACACGTAAGCGATCACTTCGGGCGCATGCGCAGACTGAAGACCCGTGCCGTCAGATCATTTGGACATGGCTGTGGTTACACGAGGTAAAAACGATATAAAACTGTTATTTTTTTCACACAAACCGCTCGTTTCATGTCTTAGGCCATCAATGTGTACTTACATTTACGAGTCATTCAATCATTAACTTCTCTGTGCATGCTCTTTAGAGGTGAACCGAGGGTGGACCCACCTAAACCTATATATGACTGATAGACAACAACGGTTTGACCGAAAAATATCAAATTGAAAATACTGTGGAAACAAAGACACCTACATCTTGGATGCCCTTGAGGTA
>JAOTRC010000012.1:11725109-11739828 GCA_027497675.1 Cyprinella lutrensis | reverse complement strand
ATGTTTAAAACTTTGCAGGATGTTTTTGTTCACTTAGATCTATGTTAAACACTACATGAAGGGCAATTTTCAAAAACTCAAAATAGGTATCCTTTAAGATTCCCCAGAAGTCACAGACGGGGTTTGGACCGACACGAGAGTGACTGAATCTTCATGTTGGGTGAAGTATTTCAGCACACGTGAGGAATCCCCTGCTTCCGCTCTCACCCAGGCTGGCACAGAATCCATCTCCTCCAGCCAGCCAGTCATTCGGCCGTCCCTGCGGCCCGTCACAGAACAGGAGAGCGAGCGAGCGAGTGAGTGGGACTTGAAAGAGAAGAGCGAGAGAGAGGTCGCTCTCAGCCTGCCTGAGCTGAGTGAAATAAAACCCTCCCAGGACTCCTTCTCTCTCTCTCTCTCTCACACACACACACACATGCAGGTTTACCCAGCGTATCGCTCTCGCAGTGATGGCCACTCTCGACTCCCACACAGCAGGCTGTGTTATTATGACTGTGAAGTGCTCACTGAGTTTGACAGTGGACTTCACATCTCCTTCAACATGCGATGGTGCGAGATCCACTCCTACACATTCTATAGTTTGACGGAGCGCCGAACACTTCTTTTCCCTGTTTGCACCCGCATTTCTCTCTGTTTAGAAGTCGGTTATGCTTTGTATAATTGTGCGGCTTGTTTGCATGTTTTGTCATTTGTTTATTCTGTTCTGCTCTTTGTTCTTGTGCTTGTTAAACTGTTTTCTCCTTGCCGGTCACACAACAGAAACCATATGAGTGATGCATCTATATTTGAAGAGTTCAGATGAAAAAACCTCTAAATGCCATCTGAAATTTTCTTCTAAAATGATCATTTTTATCAAGCTTGTATATTTAAATTCAGTAATTTCACTTAAATTGCAATGAAGATTACCTATTAATTGTCATTTAAGTGAAATTACTGAACTTGAATATATAAACTTGATAAAAATTATAATTTTAGAAGAAAATTTCAAATGGCACTTAGAGGCTTTTGCATCTGAACTCTTCATTTATATATACGTAAATAAGTCATGCTTTATTAAAAATAGAAAATAGCCTACGTTTAAAATGAATATCATTTTTTTATATATACATTTTTTTATCCAATGAATTTGTTGTGGTGGCAGTGGCACTTGGATAATTTGATAGCTTTCCTCGACAAATCCACGGATTTCAATAATAGGTCTACTAAACGGAAACGGTATTGGAGTTCAAGGTTTTTGGATATCAGATCACGTCTACTGTCTCATTGTGATGCTTTTGACTACTGGGGTAAAGGCACACAAGTGACCGTCTCAGGTAAGTTCTTTACTACATTCGCATCTGAAAATTTTTGGTTTTTAGTTTAAACAGCCTATGGAATTAAAAAATTAAACAAAAACTGTAAACCAAAATTGCTCGCTATATACTGTTAGAAGATTGTTTAGGCTGTATTCCCACATTGTCGGCATATAGGCCTTTTGTTTTTTATAAACTCTGATTATTTTGATGTTGCATTAATGCAAAGTGTTTTAAAAATATGTTTTTAAAAAACACTATAGCTAGACTTCATATTTCAAAACTTAGAGGCGTGCATACATGCGCGAAGTAGCTGCCTTTATTATGATAAATAGGCTATAAAGTATAAAGTGTATGTTAAGCCCCTATATTCATTTAGACACATCTGTCCTGTACGTTCAATTCTTTATTAGCTAGTGTAAAAGCGAAACACAATAGGCTATGGCTGATAATGGTAATGCAGAGCACATTATAGCCTATCCAACAGAGCCTATTTTGTACAACTGATATCAATAATGTAGCGTTGTGATAGTTACTTCGACTACTGGGGCAAAGGGACTAAGGTGACCGTCACAAGTAAGTTATTTATGATTTTATCTCTATTAAATTGGCCTGTTTAGGTTTAATATAGATGGGTTGAAATATGTTAAGCAAACTAGCCCAAACAAAGACAATAAATTGTGTTATTATAAATTTGTCGAGGACAATATCGTGGGAATTTTGGCTTTTTAAAGTCTTTGTTTAGTTTGCTGAACAGATTCCAGCCTATAGCCAAAACACCACAATATAGGGTATGCCTATATATCAACTGCCTATAATGAGGTAGCTACCCTTTCATAATTAGAAACTTTCTTGAAGGCTAATAATGATATTGTATATATATTGTATCTATATAATAATGATATTGTATAATGATATTGATATTGAACAACAATATAGCCTATTTTGAGAAACTAATAGGAAAAACTTTTTCGTTAAGACCAATTTACTCATTAATGAAAAACTTTATCTAGCCTAAATTATGTTATTTCCTACATAATGAATGCCGTAAGGAAATGTAGTTTTTAATTTTTGCAGTACTTCTCCAGCAGGCTACTTGTTCTTTTGCCTGTCATGACTGATAAGCGCGGACTCGCTCGTTTCAAATGGTCATCTCTTGCGTTTCGGTGATGGGATGTAGCCTACTGAAAATAACATCAGACTCCAGCCTCAGGATGATAAATATTGTTGCCGCGTTTTTCCTGCTGCTAAACAGTTTTTTTTTGTTAATTTTGCAGTAGGTCTCAGTGAGGAAATAAATACTAAATTTAATGTTTATTTTATTTTTGCCTAATGAAACAAACATACAGCTTACTTAAATATTCCCAAATATTTTCGAAATTCGCTCGAGGTTCAATAAGACATCAAAACACACCCATGGCATTTGATATATTAACTAAATACTGTTTAAAGTAGGCTATCAGGGACAATGCAGCAGCTTTCATTTCATGAAATGATTCAAAATTTTAGTTTATAATTTAATTGTAGGCCTATATGTTTATTAACAATGATAGCCTAACTAATGTATTAATGAATGCAGTGTGGATATAAAATTGTTTCCAGATTAAAATGTTTTAGGAGACTTAAAGCAATGTCCAACAGTTCCATATTGTGTGTCTGCTTCATCATAGTATAACCCAAATGTTCTCTGTGTGGTTTCACCCTTTTAGAAGTAGCTCCCAAACCACCTACAGTTTATATGATGTCTCGATGTGACTCTTCATCTGATTCCCTAATTGTTGGCTGTCTGGCTTCTGGGTTTTCTCCTGCTGAATCTGTCAGTTTCAACTGGATGGATCAGAGAGGAAATGCCTTGACTGATTTCATCCAATATCCTACAGTAACAACTGGAAGCAAGATGTTGAAAGTCAGCCACATAACTATTAATGAAACGACATGGAATCAAAATAATATTAGCTGTACTGCAGTACACCCATCGGCAAATGTCAGAGAAACATTCATAACAGGTAACAACAGACATTAACAGGATGGATATTTAACTAAACTGTTGTGGTAATAAGAATAAGCAAAATGTCAGATGTCCTCAGTTTCATTGTGCATAAACCTTGTTTTATTTGTAGTGAAACCACAAAAACCAACCCTGACTTTGGTTCCTGTTACAACTCCAAAAAGTACATCTGTCATGTGTGTTATTGAGGATTTCTACCCTGAGAAGCTCACTGGAGAATGGAAAGTAAATAATGAGAGCACGAGCCTGAAACTGGAAAGCAAACTAAATGAAGAAACAGGTCTTTACAAGGCATACAGTTTTTATAAAGTCAGCAGTGAGACTTGGAATGCAAATACTTCATATTCCTGTGAGGTTACACATCGGGGAAAACAGTTTATTGAGAAGAAGAACTTTAAAGGTAGCCTTTAAAATAAATAAATAATTTAATGTTGGTTTGCCAGTTCACACCCTCACTTCTATTTCAAATTCACACAAGGATACACTCCTTCGAAATAATTCCAGTTCACAGATACACTTAAATACAAATGTACACATGAAGTCATATACTTTCTTTCTCCCTTGTAGCTAAATTCACACTGATGCTGAAGCCACCTATTCAGAGAGAACTATTTGTCAATAATAAAGTTGTCTTGGAAGCTGTTGTTTCTGGAGATGCAAAAAATACAGTGGAAGAAGCTTCAGTGTCATGTACAGTGAAGAATACACCTGTAAATAGTGAGAAAATCACAAAAGGAAATGTCTTAACCGACACTCCAAACTTGTGGATTCTTACCCACAATGTCACCATTAATAACAAGATATGGTTTGACGGAGAAGTGGTCACCTGCACCGTCCGTGACACAAATAATAAATTAGACATCAACCGGGAGATCCGTTTTGATAAAGGAGGTAAGTCAATGTTACTTCCAAATAATTGACTTTGTGGCTGTATGTGCATTTTTAGATCCAATTATCTTTTTTAAACACTTTTGAAAATTAGATACAACAGTTTTTTTTTTTTTTGCAAAAACTGCAAGCCCATTTGAAATGGTTTGGCTGTCAAAAAGCTTTCTTGATGCACTATTGTTATTCATTGTTGTTTGATTCTTCTGTTTGTTTAATGAACCTTTATCACTTCCTTCAATTAAGATGGACAGAAACCCACTGTTACCATTTACAACCCTGATACTAAAAACAGTGTCAGCGACAGTGTCTCTCTGGTGTGTGAGGTCACAAGCCATAAACAGGGTGATGTCTATATCATGTGGAAAGTGAACAAAGGGCCTTACATAGAGGCCAGAACCAGTGTCCCTATTCATCAAAAGAGCTCCACGTCTGTTCTCAGCATCCTAACAGTGTCAAAACAGAAGTATGAAGATCTCCAAACCTCCTTCACCTGTGCAGTCATACACGCCAACATGGACGATAAAGGATCTCCATTACAAGTTTCAACCAGCAAAAGTAAACAGCCAGAATGTCCAGTTTTTTCTAACAATGATTATAATTGATAACTTGTATCTGTTTGTTTGTACATTTTCCAGTGCTTACGGTCCCTGTTGCTCTCTTGTCAGATTATCTGTCTTTGATGTTTTTGTTCATCGGTCATTGTTCTGCTTGTATCACTTTACTGCATGGGTCAAACTTCCAAGCCAAATTTCACCCAAAACTATGCTTAATTTGTTATTGCATGAAAATAAATATACAGAAACTACAGTCATCATAATATCATAGTGTGAAAAGAACAGTAGTTTTCAAGAGCAAAAATGTAGTCTTGCGTGAGTGTAATGTTTTTATTAAAATTGGCTTCTATGTTTTGTCTTGTGCTTACTGTACCGCTGTAGCCTTTCCATGTCCTCTGATATAACAGTGTCATGCTCTATGTTTCAAATCAAAAATATTTCATTTTGGTTTGAAGTTTTTTGTTTGTTTTTTTATAATTTTAACCAATAAATCTTTGTGTTTGCAACTTTGCATGATTTAGTCCAGCTCTCATTTGGTTCTTATAATCAGAAACTTTACATTGTATGCTATTACAGCTTGTATGCTTTACATTCTGTCCTTGTTTCATCAATATTTTTGAGAGATTAGAATATTTTTGTGACTCTTCACACTACCAAAGTCACCAGTAACCTTTGACATTTATAATCAATAAGGCATGTTTTGTTTTATATAAAGTGTATGGTAAAATATAGAAACATTGAGTAAGAGACAGGACTAGGTTATTTGTTTGTCACTTTGGTATACATTTAGCAGTATGCACAAATGAATATATGTGAGTATATGCGGGCGCTAAATTCAGGATGTTTTATTTCTGTTTGCATATATGTACTGGACAATGTGTGTATCCTGTTCATATGTCCCATGAGCACATGTTTTCTTTTCCAGGGGAGCCACCAGAGCCGGAAAAGGGCTTTGCTCTGAATTGTAATAAAGATGTTCTGGAGGAAGATGAGTTCAGAAGTCTCTGGTCCACTGCCACTTCCTTCATCTTTCTATTCCTCTTTTCTCTGACATACAGCGCTGTCGTTAGTCTTTTCAAGGTAACCCAAACATTACTAAATTGACTGCAGCACATTTTTAAAAAGATGGTACTGTTACAGTTATAATCGCTCCACTTTGGATTGCATTATGTAACTACAATGGGTTTTTATTATTGATCTTATTGACTTTTTTTCAGATGAAGCACTGATGATTTTTATAAAGATCTTCTGAAGACTCCAAGGTTTGATGTTGTATCTACATAATTTGCCTCTATTCACACATTTTAAAGACATTGACAAATGTGTAAGTCTTCACACTCATAAACAAAGTATTACATTGTGTCTATATGATACAAGAGACAAGAGACATTATCTTGTCGTTTCAGTCGATGTTACAGGGAGTATTACGTATATAAATACACACACAGAAAAAAAAAATGATGAAATTACAAAATTAATTTTATTGTTATTGCAATAAAGGTAATACTCCAGTTAAAAAATAATTTAATCTTAATCAAGTTAATCATGTTTAAATCAATTTAATCATTTAATTTAATTATTTAATTTGTCAAAAACTAATTTTTACGACTTCAGAGGGCAAATGGGTCATTGACAAAGCTTCAAAAAGCTTTTCGAAAAACTGATGCAATGCATATGTTTGAGTCATGAACTACGATTTTAAACAAGTTTCAGTTTTTTAACTAACATTTCAACAAGTGTTTAAATAAATCATTTTCATGTCAGGTGGCACAACCAAATACCACCTGACATGGAAAGTGTACCAACCCAACCATTCTTGAAATCAGCAGTTTTACCAGTATTTGCGTCAAATATTGAAGCATGGTCAAAGGTGACGCCTTGGGGTGAGAATGTGTTGCTATTTGCAATGCATTGCAACGTATTCTCATCCCAAAGCGTCATCTAACTGACAATTTTGACCATGCTTCAAAGCGTCAGTTAGATGACGCGGTTAGGTTTAGGTTTGGGGTAGGGTTAGGGTGATCCTAGGGCATCATCAAACTGACGCTAAAGGGCGTCTAAAGCGTCAGATATTGAAGCATGGTCAAAATGCTTCCCAAGGCGTCAGTTAGATGACGCTTTGGGATTATCACTCTGCCATGGGATCTCTGGATGATGCATTATCATGTTTACTGTTATTACCTCATCAATTCATAATAAAAGAGCTATGTTTGCTGTTGTGCGACCCGGACATTTGAGAATAAACTAATTGCTGGACAAAAGTTTTTCAATTATCTCAACAGTTTTACAGTAAATCTACTGATATTTTATAAAATGTGTTTCTATGAAAGGTTTCAAACCTGAAATGATTCCATAGCATTTAGTTTTCAGTCATTAGTCCATGTGTGCATTTAAGCCCTCGTGTTTGCCATGTGTGTTTGAAAAGTATTGTTTCGTGTAACTGCTGGTGGTAAGCGCCATGTCTATGTTCATGTTTTTGTTTTGAGTTTCATGCCATGCCTTGCCTTTGTTTGATCTTTGTTTGTGGATATTAATAAAAGTGCACTTTCTGGAACTTGCCTACAGTGGACTCCTTATTACAGTTCATTTGTTGCACCACTTGACATATTGGGGATTTAAGATAAAACAATTAATTGCACTAAAAAAATAATTCAAACTAAATTGGTTTTATAGAATAAAGTGATATATGTCATGCATTTATCACATTGTTTCAAACTTGGACACAAAAAAAAAATGCACGTCATATCATTTACCTCTATTTCAGAAGAACTGAGCAAATCTAACAAAACCAAACCAAACTGATTAATAAAGTCAAGCTTTCTAACATCATTGGAAAATCCAAAAGATAGAGATGTTTTAAATTTGTATTTCTGTATTTGTATTTCTGTTCTTTAATTTGTTCTGAAATAAAGACTGATTCAAACTGCACACACAATGACATATTCCTAGAAAAGCTTTAGTTTAGGGTACTATTGCAATGGAGATGTTTTTCTCAGTTTCGGTTGTTGTATGTATTTGAATATTTTGTCTCTGGGGATTGAGATTCATCAAAGCAGACATAGCAGCTGCAAACGAGCGCTCAAGAAAACGTTTTAATAATAGCCAAACTAACTTCTCTAACAATTAAGCTTGATGAGATAAACAATTCAAAACAATTAGCAATACTGTAAAATGTAAATGTTTTTATTGTAACAACATCCTCTTTATGTGCAGTCTTCATTACATCTTTAGCCTACTTAAGATTGACATTATATTGTAAATTATATTTTGTGGACCATCCAATAGTATGCCGCTTGAAACATTTGCTGAGAATTTGCAATGTTGCAATAAAAAATTACAATAATTAATCTTTCTTTGCTTTTATGCAAACTTTGGGTGTTGGTACTTTGACTATAAGTTCTCTCAAAGGAATTTCAGAATGTCAGAATTAGATCTATTCGAGAGCGTCTATATTCAGGGTCTGTCTTTCTTCCTCTTTTCTCCCTTACACCTGCTGAAGTGAAACGTTCATGTTAATGACTAACAATTCTTGGAAATGTTAAAATGTTTACATTTCAAAGCAAAGCTTGCAACAATTAAGCATTAAATATGTATTTTATCAGTCTTATTCCTTTTACTTATAATGCATGTTTATTGCAAGCAAGTGCTTACTAATTTTGGTAAATTCTTAACAGACCTGCATCACACAAATAGTCAAATAGTTCATTTTCTGTCCAGAACCACAATTTGTTCATTAAACACCAACTCTGTCAAAACACGGCAAACCTGATTCAGTATCTAATAATTCTCTGAAAACACCATTTTTCTATCCACCAGATGATAGAATTACAAATACATTACTTGTCTTGTTTCAGTTCTCTCTGCATACTTTCAACCATTCTTGGTTGTGATGAATTTTGTTGGCAATATTTTCTAAGTGAATGACTTTATTTACTTCATGTTTTTATTTACTCTCATTACTTTATATGTAGGAAAAAAATAGCAAGTAACATAATTGCTCAGGGCCGCCACTGGTCAAATGGGTCCCCTGCAGAACTTCAGTTGCCACCTTGGTTGAAATTGCTTTGCGGGGTTGTCGTCCCTCATAAAACAATGACCTAAGAAAATACTAACAATGGGTAGCATTACACTATGTATTCTTTTATAAAATCTCCTTACGAAGCAAGAATCACACTCTCAGTCTCTTATAATTCAGTTTGGCCTGAAGAGTAGTGAAAAAGTGAAAAAAGAACTGGTGTAATTTGTAGACATTGAATACCTTTTGTGCCAAAGCATTGATAAATGATCCCCAGTTTAACTCACATAGACTGGTATGTTGTGCTCATGTGAAAGGTTTTGAAAAAGTGACCCACCTAAATGTTTCCTAGGGATTGTAAAAATAAACTAAATAAATGTTTTCCCCCCTCTCTCTGCTCCTCTGTGTTTTTCTGCTACCACATTTTTTTTACAGTACAGTACTTATGTGTACTTACAGTGTACGTACCTAGAAAGTACTGGTTAATGTAAGGTAACATGGGTTAGGGGTAGGTTCAGGGTAGTTATTACCCAGTAATTGTAATTACTATAATAAGTACATATGTTCATGGGTGACAGGACTGTAAAAGGAAGCATTACCAACCAATTCAAAGAATCCCGTCATTACTGTACTAATGGAAAAAAAAATCAACACCTGACTATCCCACTCTGAGAACTGAATCTCAATATTTCAGTAATCTGTTACTTTAAAATGCTTATCAGCTGTTTTAACAATTTTTTTTAAATATTTTTTAATACTTTTTAGCTGCTGTTGTTGCAGAAGTAGAGGCATTATACTATATTTAAGGTTTGAAACATTATGTCTTCTTTTCTGGCATGCTGTGTTCCATGATCCATGATTTTGTTATGGGGTAAGCTTGTGTCAGAAGAAAATGTTAGCATTTTAGAAACACGCTAACTCCCTATTGTGTGACCATGTAAAAACGTAGTAGGCTAGTAGTAGACTAGCTACTTAAAAAATAAAAATAAAAATACTAGATAAGTTTAGTTAGGGTCCAAAGTCAATTTAAGCCTTACATAAAACATAATAAAAACATGAGAAATTAAAAAAGAACATCCAGATCAAGAACAAAGAGACCAGGGAAATATGATTTTGTACTTGATTGTTTTCAATGCTATTTTAAAAATTTAATTTAAGATAAAAAATCACAAAACATACTTGTTACAATATTAATAAAATATTTAAAAGAGCATGTTTCAAACTTAAGCATTTTCGAAATGATGCACAAGTTTCATACATTTGGATGAGGAGCACAAACCTGCCTTTTTTATAAAGGCCTTTGCGCCATCAAGTGGTACAGTGAGAAAAATATATTTGATGTTACCATTTTTCTCAATCTATTTAACACATTTCTTCGAATGTAGTTGCTCTCAAAACAATTAACACAGTTTAATATGCAATTGAACACTGCATAATGAAGTAGGCTACTGCAGTTTATTCTAGTAATGCATTTATTAAAGTAAATACAATCATCATTGATTTGTATAACATATTGGCACACAAATGCACTGATAGGCCTACATGTTTATCTATCATAAAGTTCTTCAATGAGGGTTAGCTCCTCAAACCCTAATCAAACACGCCTAAACCAGCTAATCATCATCTAGGATTATTATTACTGTACTACTGCTAGAGTTGACGCTAAACTCTGCAGGACACTCCAGAAACGATGTTGCCTATCCCTGATCTTTTCAGTAATTTTCATGTTTCTGGATTAACAAATTTAAGCTAATTAATCCTAAATGCAAATATGTAATCTGGGTTTCCGCATGCTGCCTTCCCGCAGCGTGATTTTAGTTTTATTCACGCTGAAAGGCATTATGGATACCATGCATGGTCCAGATTTTCGCCTCATTTAGGGAACCAATCATAGAACGGGGAGGGAGCAGCAAGACGATGACGACATCTATGCGACACACCTGACCGAAGCAGTTTGTTTATTTCTATGGATTCAACATGGCAGCAGACGCGAAGCTACCTTTTGATGCAGCCTTAGATATTGTTCTAAGTAGTTTAGAATGCAAGTTTATTTTGAAAAAAGAGCAGCTTTTGGCGTTCAACTTCACGAGACCCCAGTCGCTATTGTTATCTCGCCATTAATCACCCTATGGAGGACCAGGTACAAGAGGCGGTCAACATTGGAATATCTGCCTCGCAGCTGTGTCCTGAGAAAGAAAATACAATAAAGAATTGTCGATACCAACTTCTGTTTGGCAGTCCCGGCCGGGGCCTGGATGAGCGCAAAGTGGCAAGATATGTTAGCCACAGAGTTGTATAGTACCTGTTGGCATCGTTCGTCGACGAAGCCCATTTAACTTTAAATGGTAAGTGGTATTAATTATATATTGTCATTCTGCCTGTAGTAGACTACCTACTGTGGTTGTCACAGTGCCACTAAGTTGTGTTGCTTGGTGTTTAGCTGTTGCGAATTGTACTGATTAATGGGGCTCTTTTTTTTTTTATCTATGTATTTATTTATTTTTTGTCTGTACAGTATATCACCTCCCGTGCCTTGTGTTGCTAGCCAACCCCTGTACCTATTCTCTGTACCATATTGATGTTTTAAAACACATGAATTATTGATTTGCATAGGTTTTAAGTTTATAGTGTCATTTTTTGGTTTGAGTGTGCTGTACTTCTATTTAATATGATTTTGGGGTTGTTAGTGTATTTTGCGTTTTATTTTCAATTGTTCTTACAAAGATGGGGTTGTGTTGGGGTTTATAAGGGGTTGGCTGGTTGTTAACATCCTTTGAGGGGGAAGGAAGTTTTGATCTACAATGCACTTTTTTCTTTGATTTGATATATGTGGTCTATTTATCAATAAATCAAAAAGAGTTCATTGAAGTTAGTTTTTGTTTTCGTGATTGGCGGATTCCTCACCTGTCATTATGTCACAACTGTCATTATCTGGAGGCAACAAACATTTCAATGCCAGTAGGCGGAGCTAAAGGTCAGAGGAATTATCACCAGGGTTCAGCCAGCTAAAAGCGTCTTCCGTGACCCCAAAAGCCTAATTCTAAATCCCTAAAGCCGAAATCCCTTTTCATGCGATTTTAATAATTCACTGTTAGATTATGGCACTTGTTTTATTTATCTTCAAAAATGCACTTTTTTCTTTGTTTTTCATGCACGACCATCAATATCAGATAGTTTTAAAATGTAGACAAGTTTTCATCAATATTAATCAAAATGAATAAAAGATTAAAGATTAATGAAAAAGTTGGCTAGGAAGGTTGTAAGTTTGGCGTCTGATAATTTTATTGAGATATAGCCTACCTTTATTCAAGTCACTTAAGTTCTTATTTTCAACAACATCCTAGCATTATAGCTCAAATCTCCTGAAAGACAAAAACGTATACTGCTATTCAGCTAGCTACATTAAATTTAAGCATTTACATGTAGGCTGTGATTAAAAAAGGAAAAGAAAAAGAAAGAAAAAAGTATTGCTCCATAATTATCGCTCCCTTTTTTTTCTTTCTTTCATTTTTTTTTCTTTCTTTTTTTCTGTATGCTGGACTTTGTGTTGTTGACTTATGGTAATTTCCTGAAAAGAATTCTCTATTAGGCTGCGTTATAAACACTAGAACTGGACCATTAGTTATTGTCTGGCTTTACGCCACTGTGATAACAACTACCACAATGATTTACACATGTACATAAACTCTTGAGACCCGAGACTATATGCCCTGTCCATATACCCACACTTGCGGTCTTGACCACGTCATGTAAGTAGACAAGTGCAAGTGTGTGTAACTTTGATTACCTGATAGGACACAGTGTTGGATTTTATTTAAGTGTTTACAGACTTAAATGCTTTGTTTTTTTTTTGTTTTTTTTTAAAAAGGACAGTTACAGAAGTCGCTATTGTTGTGCTTAAAGTGATAAAAAGTAGTTGCAAATGTTGTACAAAAGCCTACTAATCTTTGCACCAATATAATATGTAACACTTAATGTTTTACTGCCAAATTGTAATATCTAATTAATTTAGCTTATAGGCTACATTGGACTCATGGTATGTTTTCTTCGACATCTCAGGGGCACGCTTTGCCAAACAACCGAACCGAAGGAGGAGCCCCTAAACCTCCAGTGAATGACTGATTGATAAACGGTTTGACCGAAAAATATCAAATTGAAAATACTGTGGAAACAAAGACACCTACATCTTGGATGCCCTTGAGGTAAGCTAAAAACTATCAAAAATTAATTTCAAAGTCAACCATCCTTTTAAAGTGGTATAACTGCAGTGTGCGCTTATAATATAGCGCATTGGTGTAGTTGCTATATAGACAATGTGCAATATTGTGAAACAAGTCTTCTATATGGGGATAAGAACTTGACTTTTACTTTTATTACTTTTATTATTTGGCATTTTGCTGCCAAATACTCTAATAATTTATTATCTTAAGGATTATATGGGCAAAGGAACACTTTAAATAGAGCTTGGCTCTTAATAGATTATAGATGCCATCTGTTTATTTGGCTAATTTCTAGTGTATTTTTGTGTTTCTCTCTCTCTATCTTCTCTCTCAACCATCTCCATATAATCTAATCTCCATATAAACACTCTCTGATCCACTTTTATCTCCTCTTTTCATTCAGGGACAGGTACGGATTGAAGGGATAAAATGAAGAAAGAGTGGAAAGGACTGTGAACTAGTAAAAGCCAGACACATAGTGCAAGCTTGTCAGCAGTTTAAGTCCATACTGTCCCCTGAGAATTCACTATATCAGCTTATAGGAGGCTCAAAAAATATCAGATGAACAGACACATCATACAGAAAAATGTACTGAAAGATAATTTCAGTGGCTAATAAAAATTGCCATAAATTAAATTAATTCAATCACGTGAATTCTTTGAAGCATTTTTTTTTCTGCATACCCACAATTTGTTGAGTCTTTAAATATAGGCCTATTACCACTACTTTTTTTCACAAGACTTAAAGGAACTTTGTGTGAGATTTACTTCCATCTAGCGGTGAAATTATATTTTGCATTCAAACAAATTGTGCTCTCCAGCGCCTCGCTTTTTCAAATGCAACGGCACACAACTGCACAATATTCTGTATTGCTCGGTAGCACGATCTGGTTTTACATCACGAGGTAGGCATCTATGTTAATTGGCTATACGTGTAATGCCCAAATCGGTAGGTGGGGCTAAACCACCCGTGTTGAAGTAGGTGTTGATCTTCTTCTGCAGGGGTGGTGTTTTATCGTCTTTGACGTCATAGTTCTCCACTTTGAAAAAAAAGTCGTTTGCAAAGGCTGGTGTCAATAAAAGCTTTATTGGACTAACAAGGCCGTTTTCAGTTCTGAAACTTACAGGATATTCTTATGCTATATAAAAATATCTGTGGGGTATTTTGAGCTAAAACTTCACATATACAGTCTGGGGACATTAGAGATTTATTTTTAATCTTGTGAAAAGGGCATATACCAACCCTTTAAGAAATAGTTCAGCTGGGGTTTGATTCAGAGATGTTAAATAATGTTTGACTCAAATAACATCAGTTATTGTTGATGTTACCACATTAAGCACATGATTAAATATATAAAATATATTTAGGTATGTATGTGTTTTACTGGCCACTACATTTTATTTTTCGTGAGTAATTTTTGAAGAAAAAAAATGTAATTTTTGAATGATAAGTAAGTGACTACAAAATGTTTGAGTGAACTACTTCTTTTAGGCTCAGAGCTGTGTAATTTGTTGCACCTGATCTGTGTTTTACACACGGCTGCTTTGGTGCTGTGTTTGCAGTATCCTGAGGGAGCCTAACAACTCAACAGCCTTCAAAGAACTGCATTTAGACTGACTGATGGGATGAGACATGGCAGCGAGCGATCAACTTCTGTGTCCTTCACTCTCTCTCTCTCTCTCTCTCTCTCTCTCTCTCTCTCTCTCTCTCTCTCTCTCACACACACACACACTGTATTTTTT
>JAOTRC010000012.1:11638137-11651274 GCA_027497675.1 Cyprinella lutrensis | reverse complement strand
TTGTTGTTAGTTAACTTGTGTTCTTCACCGGCCGCTGTTTGCGCCACTTTACCCCTATTTACTCGAACAGCGCCCCCGCAAACAGAATGGTAGATATTGGGTAGTGACAGTGACACTGACAACGGGTAAATTAATCATTTTGTGTTGTAATAAAATATCGATATTGGGCGTTAGTGTATTGATTATTTATTGCAACAGAGAGCACAACAATATATTGCAATATCGATTTTTTTTTCCCAGGCATTAGAAACACTGTCTCCTTACGACAGATCTTCGTTTGTGTGCGCAATGATTCCTGCTGCTGTTATCACTCCTTTACACATTTTACAAGCATTTCATGAGTTATCACCTATAAAACAGGACTGAAATTAGTCGACAATTATTTTTGTAGTCGAATTGTCCCTCTCGAATGGCCTAATTTAAAGGCCTGCGATAATGTGTTTTGACCAGTGGGGCGCTGTACCATTCCAACAGAAGACACAGAGTGCAAACAAAGCCAAAGCAGTTGAGTAAATGAAAAATTTTACTACTAAATTCAAACAATAAATGTGGTTATGGCACTCTTTCATATGACAAATCGCTGTAGCGCCTCAGTTGAAGTGGCACGTGAGCTGATCATCTCTCTTTACTACTAGTTAGAGCACAAAATAACTAGTAGTAAGTATCAACATCAGAAAGTATGTTGATAGCTACAGTACAACTTCCTGAAATGTATCATGTCTTGTATAATCGCTCAATTAGTGTTTCAACCAGGGACAGACGTCAATAAAACAGCTTGAGAACAATCTCGTAACATTACATTTACCTCAGGAAAGCCATTCACAGACCATTAACAATTAGCAAGAAATTTACTCTAGTGAGGAGAGGAATGTTTAAAAAAAAACACACACACACTATTACATATTCATATTTGTAATCTTATCAAAAGTTCCATTATTATACAAACTGTGATATTTTTTATAATAATATTAAAATCATACTATTATTAATATAATATTAATATTAAATATTAATAATTAAGTTAATGTAATAAAAACATACTTGGTTACTAAAGTAACCTCGGTTCTCTCTAGAAGAGGGAACGAGTGCTGCGTAAGCTAGCTTACGCTATGAGAAAATCTCTTTTCTCAAGAATACTGACATCAAAAATTATCCTTAATTCTGCATTAATTTGAAATAAATTGCTGCACAGACCTAGGTGAGGCAGCTCGCATGCCTATTGGTTGCTCTGCGGCAACTGCTGCAACCTATCGCCGGACTGTATGTGACGTAAGGACCGATGACCCCTTCCCATCCCGCCAGAAAGGCCGTGGCTTATGTCTATATAAGCAGAGTCCAAATAAGGTGTTCTTTGGTTTTTCATTCTGAAGCAAAAACCAGAACGCAGCACAAGCACAGCAGGGTTACGCAACACTCGTTCCCTCATCTAGAGAGAACTGAGAATACGTTAGTAACCGAGTACGTTCTCTTACGAGAGTACTCTCGTGTTGCGCAAGCTAGCTTACAGTACGGGAACCAAATGTAAAACGCTGTGCTAAGGTCGTCAACACATGGCCCCAAGGGCATGTGCCCAGGGTACACATGATGGCTGGTAATGTCAAGGCCAACGAGGTGTGGGCCTAAGAATATAACCTAACCATATGTAAGATTTAGTGGAAAGGGTACTTAGCACAGTATAACAGTCAGGATGGACAGTCAGCCTGAGCTGCATGACAAAATAATGGTACAGTCTGTCAGTCAGGAAGTTTTTTAGACTAAAAACAGCTTAGCCTGTAGGGCAGGAACAGGAACTTGTAAAACCTTATAAATGTAGACGGAGAGGCCCAGCCTGCCACCATACAAATATCCTGGAGTGAAATCTCACTGGACCAGGCCCATGAAGAGGCCATGCCTCTAGTGGAATGGGCCCTAACGCGTAAAGCGCATTGAAGGCCCTTGGACTTATAAGCCTCGTTACGGCACGATCCTGACGAGAGAAGAGGAGGAGAGGGGTCTGCGGTGAAAAAAGCTAATCGACCCAGCAGGCTCAAGACAGCCATCATGTTGCATTCCATGCAGCCGCCCCTGGAAAGCACGATTTTTGCGTGTTGAAGTCCCAGGCAGGAAACGCACTAGATGAGACGGTCCTCGTCGCCGAGAGGGGCTCGACAAGAGCCGCATTTGGAAAAACAAGGCATTATAACGCCTCAGCTCTTTTAGCTTGATAAGGCTTTTTTGACTGCGCAGGCTTCACCGAAGACCAGCGATGTGAAGGGAACACTTCGCTGAAGAAATGAAAAATCTAAGAACATCCTATCTGGACTCTGCTTATATAGACATAAGCCATGCCCATGCTGGCGGGACATCACATGCGCGGGCACGGTGCTTACGTCACGTAAGGTCCCACGATAGGTTGCAGCTGTTGCTGCAGAGCAATCAATAGGCGTGCAAGCTGCCTCGCCAAGGTCTGCTCTGTGGAGCAACGCGTTTTAAATTAATGCAAAATTAAGGATAATTTTTTGGCTTCAGCATTCTTAAGAAAAGGGATTTTACAGAAGCGTAACCTAGCTTACGCAACACAAGAGTACTCTCATAAGAGAACTGCATTATATGCAATTGTATACAAATCAGTTATTAATTTTAACCTTTAATATTATAACAATGTACCAGCCAAGTGAGAAAAATGTACGAAATAAAATATGTCGGAATTGAATCAGAAGCTCATGAACAGAAATCGAATTGTGAAATTTGTCAATGCCCAGCCTTAATAAAATGAGTAAAAAGAATACATAGGCAACAAAAGATACAAACAGAGACTGAGGGACTGACCTGAGTGTTGAAGAGCTCCAAGTGTGATAGCTTAAAGTCCTGAAACATCTCAATATGGACATTTCTCACCAAAAAGTACCCATAATCCTCAGTGCGGCCAGCCTCTAATGGCCAGTACTGTCCGCATTTCACTCGACCTCGCTCTACAACTCTGAGATGGACAAAGACAAGATTGTCAAGAATTATACTGGTCTTCTTTACCAGACATGAATCCTTATAATAATATGATGAAGACGACAGATAAATAAATTGAATAAAAGGACAAACATTCTAGGATCAATTCATATTGTTTAAATGACTATTTCTATCATTCAACTGCGTAAAATGCAAATAACTATCATAGGGCTGCAACAATATAATTCTACCACAATTTTATGTCAAAGAAAAACGGACAGCATGAAGAAAGGGAGAGCAATAATTTTGTGTGTCAAATTTCTTTTTAGAGCTAATTTAGAATGTGTTAGATTAAATTAAAAAACAACAAAAGCTTTTTTAATTGAAGTATTTGACAAACCAGTACACTACCATTTAAAACTTTGGGGTCAGTAAAATGTTATAAAGGTTGCATTTATTCAATCAAAAATAGAACAAAACAGTAATAATGTGAAATATTATTAATCTGTTTTCTATTTTAATATTTTAAAAGGTAATTTAATTCTGTGATGCCAAGGTTTTCAGCAGCCATTACTTCAATTTTCAGTCCCATGACTAAGTAATCATCATAGTAGTCATTCTAATATGCTGATTGGTGCTTAAGAAACATTTCTTATTACTACCAGTTGAAGATAACTGTGCTGCTCAATATTTTTGTAAAAATCATGATGCTTTCAGGATGAATAAGAACAGCATTTATTTGAAATAGTAAAATCTTAAACATGTTTACAAAAGATTTCTGTCACTTTTGATCAATTTCATGCATCCTTGCTGAAAAAAAATCTTAGCAACCCCAAACCTTTGAACGGTATTGTAAGTTGCAGCTCCAAATACAGTTATTGTGTCCAAAATACTGTTAAAACATCATTAAACACATCTTAAAGGAAAAGCAATATAATTTTTTATAGAAGGAAACTAACCTTGTAGTCATAACAATGATTAAAACCATTTGCTCCCACACCATTCGCCAAAAGTCTCCAAAAGTTTTTGGCAAAGGCCCTGAAACAAGCCAAAATGTACCATTTGCACATTTACTGTATGTGTACTTCACAAAAAAATTTCGTTTTGAAAAACAAAGTCTTACCCTGAGTAGCGATGTAAGCATTACTCCTCTTGTAACCATCCATGAAACTAGCATTGATGTAGTCAGACGTCTATATAAAATAAAATGTAGTGTGTAGGTTACCAAGTGCATCCAGAATTTTCAGTTTCAGCGCATCCCTAACATTACACACATAAATTTACTAAGTTTAAAAGTAAAAAAGAAAAAAGCTAATATTAAATACTTAAAGCTACACTGTGTAACTCTTTTAGTTTATTCTTAGATAAAAACTCTTAGTTCTTTCAAAAATATATGTGCTCATTACTATATATTTACTTCGTTCAAGCAATAAAGTACTCTCGTGAGTGTATAATATGACATTGAAAATACATACGGGTGAGGGGCTCTAATGTCGGTCGCCATGTTGCCCCTCCATCTTGAAAGTACATTAGCCAAAGAGGGACATACCCGTTAATTCAAGCTTTGCCTTTCGCGTTTATGTTTGAGTTAACACTCTTGGACAAGGTCGAACTGGAAACCATGTTAATCTTGGACTACACTGGCCACCGTAGGACGAAATCGGAATTGAGAGGAACAGAAACTAATATTCACTGGATGGTATACCTCTTCACCGCTATGGGGTTAAAAACTCACACAGTGTAGCTTTAATTACTGTACTTCAAAAAAGCAATGTAACCCCCTAGTTTCTATACTCAAACATAAGCTGCTTTCTTAGTGACATCATTGGTATTTGCATTGTTTAGCATTAACACTGATTTTAAATACAAACAAAGAGCAACATTTATCATTGGTTTCTTACTAATTACTCCTTCCCAGGTTGAAACAATCAAATAATTAGTACATGAGGCAACAATTTGACAGGAACCATCACTCAATATTATCTGACCTGCAAACTTTAAATGTGTTAAGAAATATGAAATTAATGAAACAGAGAATTCAAGTAAGAACTGTTAGTACAACTATTGAGGACCTGACACAAAATAAACATTATGGAAAAAAAAAAATTCTAGTTAAGGCTGTTGGTGGAGGCTAATGCTGAACGAAGTTTCTGATGGAAAGCTGGGATACGTTCCCGGTGTAAAGGCCAGTAGAGAACACAGCAAGGTTTCAACATGCCACGACGAAGATGCAGAGAGCGGTTCAGATTGTAATCAGTTACATCTTGCAAGAAAATCAGAATCAATGAGTCACGATTCTTCTCCATTACCTGGTGAAGTGCATGATGTACTTTGAATCTGCAGAGAAAGGAGGAGAAAGTGTAAATACTTCTAAACTTTTTGCTGAAATACCTGTGCATTTTAATAACTTGCTGTGTTTTTTCAGGATCTGAATCTTTACCTCAAAGAACCAAAGCTGGTCAGTGGTTTGTATTTAATTAATGGCGACTAAATATAATTGTAGGTATGCCTCTTTCTATCTATAGATAGAGAAGTTTTACTTACTGCCTACACCATGGATCCTTTAAAAGCATTTCTGTGATAACAAAAATGATCTTCCTTGATTTTCCCATGTTGTCAATAATGGTCTCAAGTTGAGAAAAGCCAGGTATTGCATCTCTGTCCTCAAGGAAAAAAATAAATTTTTCGTCCTCTAGGGGGAGCAGGCTTCGATCCACCCATGGTCTGTCCTTAGCAGTGTGAATGATATAAGCATCAAACACATATCTACCTTCAGCAACGCTTTCATCCTTCAGCGACCCCAGCATACGGTTTACCATTATGCTCCAAAAGAACTGGATTCTCCATCCTTGGAAGTGCACCAGGAAAGCTGTAAATAACAACATTAACACTGCTGTACTACTTAAAATGTACAGTGCCTTAAAAGGTGTCATATCCTTACAGGACAATGGGTCAAAGTTCATGACGGAGTGGTTAAAGTAGGCATCTGGGGTGTTGCAGATGTAACTTTCAGGAAATCCAGGAACGCTTGCATTGGTGGAGTTTAGCCACTCAGAGAACCACAGGATGCTCTCACAGGTGCAGTCAAAGGGGTTGCGGTCCATGGAAAGTTCTGTAAGGTTGGACAGCGGCACGCCAAACGTGGCGCGTTGGACGGATGTTATAAGATTCTTTTGAAGATGCAAATACTTTAAAGACTGTAGGTCATCAAAAACAGAGGAATGCAGCTGATTCAAGAGATTACCACGAAGACTTAGCTCATGCAACTTAGAGAAGCCACGCAAAGCATCAAGTGGAATCTCATCGAGGCCATTGTAATCCAGATCCAGAAGAGTCAACTTTGTAGCATCCTTGAGGAAAAACACTGGACCACCAGGGTTGGCTGTTTTCCACACCCTAGCCAAGTTGTTGTGCTGCATTTTCAGCACTTTCAGATGATACAGTCCTGTCAGCATGCCAGCATTTATGTTTGCAATGTTGTTATTACTGAGATCTAGAACTGTGAGGTTGACTAGTGGCCTAAATGGAGATTGTTCCGTATCTAGGCTCCCTTTTAGGGCACGACCTAGCTTTAGCGTCCTCAACGTAGGGACGTGGATGAACGATGAATTAGTAAGGGAAATACTTTGCTGGTTTATAGACATGTCAATCTCTTTAATGCTAGTTAGGCCCTCTAACTCATCCCCTTTCAACTGCTGATTAATGAAATTTCGTCCAAGTAGGAGTGTAGTAAGGTTGCCCAACATTGAAAAGGCACCAGGCCCCAACTTGTTTATACCCATGGCTGTAAGATTAAGAGTCTCAAGGAGTGGAGATTGTTGCAGAGAAGCAAAGGTTTTGTTTGTGACCGTCTTCAACCCTGTGATGCTCCAACTTAAATCCAGTGTCTTCAGGTGAAGAAGTCCAGAGAAGATGTGCTCCGTTATCTCTCGGAATGCAGTGTTTTCCATACACAGATGCTCCAACTGGACTAAATGGTGGAATGAGAAGTCTTCAATAACTGGTAAGGATGATGTATGGCTCTTAATCAGAGCTTTCTGCAGGTTAAGATGCCTTAGATTTCCCAGTCCACTGAAGGTGTCCTTAGTTAGGCGTCTAAGGGAGTTATGTTCCAGGGATAAAAATTCCAGTCGGGGAAACCACTGAAAGGCACCGTCAGCAATCTTTGACATTGTGTTGTAGCTGAGGTCAAGCAATGTGATGTTAGTCTTGTCTAGACCTTGAAAAGTCATGTTTGTGATTGATCCCTGGAGAGTGTTCTTAAGGGAAAGGTTTTGCAAGGCTGTGCCAGCAAGTTCTGTGCAAAGATCAGTGATAAACTGAGAGCTGAGCCTGCTGTGATCCAGAACCAAGTCAGATATTCTAGCAATAGCCTGGAAACAGCCATTCTCGACCTGAGTTAACAAAACAATTGAAAAAGAAGACAACGTTTGTTGGAGTGAGAATGGTCGAGCCAAACCAGGTTCAACAAACTACACTTTTTAAGCATGACATTGAAAAAAAATAGGTCTGCACAATTTATCACAATTAACATGCTCTGTGATCAGTAGTAAATGCTGCTCCATCTGAAAGCACTGCAAGTTTGGGTTACTTATAACCTGCATTTGAAAAAGCAGCACACGTCATTCCAAACAAGAGAAGCATTTATGAACCTCTTGTCCAACATTTAATAACAGACAAATTTAATAAATCAATCAAAGCGTTTCAATCTTCTGTTTATTCAGCTACGGCGATAGTTTGATGTAGGGGTGGGCAATGTGGCAAAGATATCATATTACAATTGTTTTTCAAGTTGGTTTTATTATTTTGCTAGTGGCTGAGCATTACAGCCAAACTAATGTCCCTTTTAAAAACAAAGCCTTAGGTAACAAAAAAAAAGAGGCCAAAGTGGCGAAGATGAAATTATTTGTATTTATTTTCTTAGATCCACATTTTACAAATTATTATACAAATTAAATAAACAGTGCTTTATTTTTTTCAGATACAGTAGGTGTATTTAGCAGTAGCATTGAAGAGAGTAAATGAACAAATATGAAATTAAAACACTAGACTTCACAGTATAAATTATTATACATCGATTCTTATTAAAGCTATTATTAAAGGTCTCAGTCAGAGTGATTTTCTCTTCGTGTTTGGTTGTTTTATTAACATTAAAGGGATAGTTCCCCCAAAAATTCAATTTGTCATAATTTACTCTCTCAAGTTGTTTTAAACCCGAATAAGTTCCTTTCTTCTGAAGAATGTGGGTAACCAAACAGTTGCTGGTAGTTTTTTCTTCCATGGAAGTCAATGGGGACCAGCAGCATTGAATAACTTTCATTTTCAACTTATATGTTCAGCACAAGATGAAATTAAAACAGATTTGGAACAACATGAGAGTAAGTGAACTATCCCTTTAAGGACAAGCGGCAGCATGTCCTTAAAGGGATAGTTCCAGATTTTCTCTCATATGTTTGCTTTCACTTTAGACATAACCAACTCTGTTTATGTAAACCTTGTGTGTATTTGACAGTATTAACGCAATGAGACTCTAAAGATAACTTGGTTCAGTAACCAGGCGCTGACAGCCTGTTCCTGTGAGCTTCAGGTGTACGCACTCAGAAAAGCATGTTAGGACAGTGCATAAGCATGCTAATGAATTGTTTAACTGTCAAGGCTTATGCAAATAATACCAAGCACATGTAAATAATGAACTTTTTTTTAAATATTTAGTTTTAACAACATAAAATCTCCTTATTATAAGAAAAGATGTCTTAAAATGACATAACATCTTGTTATTACCACATAATTGAGTGGCAAAAATAATATGTACTGTATATGGCAGCAATCCTCCACCATAGTCCAGAAACGGAACAAAGACAAAAGAATACAATCGGACCTTGGAGTCGAACCCCTGTCTCTAAGAGCAAAACGAAACTGCGACCCGTGCACACAGTCCACTGCCCTATTGAAGTTGATAAATTCGCGGGAAAATCCAAACGTAAAAGCTAAAATCATACTACATAGATTATGCACATAAAGGGAAAAGGGGGATACACATGCCCAATGAGGAAATAAAAATATGACATGATAAAAGTCCAAAACGTTAGATAAACAGGACCCATAAGGTGGATCTCCATTCAGAACTACACTCTACTACGTTGGTCCTTTCTAGCTACTTCATTAGATAGTATCCGTGATAAAGCATAATTTAATATTTGAAGGACTAACTGTGGACTCATGTCATCTCTGATAAGCTTTAGTCTGATAAATGTGTATACATGAGTTATAAAGCTGTTACAATCACATTTTCTAGGTTCATTAAAAAATGCATATAAACACTGCCTTTTAGTTTAAAGGTTGGATCAAATTGCATTTGTTTGTTTTTTGATTTTCTCATGTTACACAAGCACTTGGTAATTCTACACTTCATAGTTAGCATGAGATGTTTAGGTCATGTCAATAATAAGACTATTGAAATGCTTTTCAATATGATTTCATCATGAAAACATTACAGCAAAGTCCAGTCTGAGCACCAATATTATGGCCCTAACAGCTTTCCAAGAAAGATAAGGGTAGATGCGCGTAAACACACACTGTGGCAAACACATAGTGGAATCTGAAATACTCAATGTTTTTTTATATTGATTCTAATGTGCAGTGAAAGTAACCTAACATGTGTCACATTCTGTTCCTCTTACCTTTTTAAGAGACAGAGACGAGAGTATCAGAACCTGAAATCCAGAGGAATTACTGAGGAATGAGAAGTCATTCTTTTGCAGTACAGAAAATTCATTTCCAGAAAGAACAAGGGTCACCAAGTTTGGCAGCTGAGGTTGTATGCCCAGTTTAGCAGATTTCAGTTTGTTTCGAGATACATCCAGCCATGTCAAACTCTACATAGGGAGGAAATGTTATTGAAAAGTATTATCTATAAAACCATAACAGACTGGAAAATGTTACTTCTGGTTAGAGGCCATAGCATGAAATCAGTAATTGGTTCGAGTAAACTTTTAATTGTGTTTCATATATTTTTCCTGTGTGGGAAAATGTGTCTTCATGAACATACCTTTAGAACAGAGAAAGGTTCCCCTTGTAGCTTCAGCCGATTGTCAGACAGGTTAAGTTGTGTTAAATGAAAACAGTTTTTCAGGTCTTTCTCGCTCATCAAATATACTTCATTGTGTTGCACATTAAGAACTTGCAGGTGTGGCAGAGAAAGACATAGATCCTTGTCTATGGCAGTTAAAGAGTTGTAGCTGGCATCTACATTCACCAGATTTGAGTACAAAAGCAAGGAAGACAGATTTTTTAATCTATTGTGAGACACATCCAATGTGGTGATATTTTTGGCCAAGTTGGTTGGGACTACATCCAGGTTCATATGACTACAGTCTGCTTTGGCATTTTCAATCCTACATGTTTGCTTGTGTGGATATGCAGAGCCTGCCCAGTGTGCATGGAAAGAAGTGCAGAACACGGTCAACAATATGAGTTTCATCAGTTCCATTATTTTCCTTCCGTGTTGGCTTTTCCCCCTAAGTCAAACTGTAATAAACATAATATTGTTGGCAATATTTTATACACAAAGTATAATCTTAAGCTAAAAGACAACAGAACTTGGTAACTTACTAAAAGAGACCAGGGCTAGTTGTAACATGAAGTTGGAACAAGATTTTAAACGGAAGGTAAAACCTCAAGATAAGTGTCTTTCTTTCTTGTCTGGCTGGGTCAGGTTGTCACATTGGTAATTATATACATATACAGTTTACACTTATACGTGTTATATTTATGTTGCATTTTCCGTTTTTGCAGTTTCATTAGTATTTTGCAGCTGAAAGTAATTCATACATTGCATATAATACTCATTAAATACAGTGGTTATACTTATGAAATACTAAGTATTATATTTTTTTCTTTCCTATTTTTCGTGAAAGGTATTGAAAGATTTGAGATGAGAGAGCAGAATCTTGCAACTAGCCCTGGTCTCCTCTCTGATCTCTATTAAAGAATCAATCTACATCTCAGGAAAGTTAGCCTATAACAAAATAATTGTTTAGACGACTCTTTCCAAAACTGCTAACACGAGGCTGCACATAAACGTATTGTTTTTTTGTAACAAGTACTGAAATTAAATTTAGCATGTGTGGACTTACTTGAATTGTGACGATCTAATTTCAAACGTTCAGCTCCAAATATATTATCTGCATGGTTGGTTCAAGAGTGAAGCAACTCAAGTCAGTCCTCTTGTATAACTTGTAAAATAGAATCTTTGCATGGGGAAAATAACCTTCAACAGGGTACAATTCCTGTTTCTTAACAAGTGAAACAAAGAGAGGCGGATCCTTTCACGGAGACGTGTCCTAGATATCAAATGTCGTCACTCATATTTAAGAGATTAATTGTATGCAGTGCAGCCTATGCCAAATAACATATGCAAAATGCAGAATCGAATATGTTGCAAATTGCTTTAAGACAAATAAAATATGCATCTGTCAGCAAAAGAAATACCAAAAAAAAATTCCTCATAGTCATTATGTGCGATAAATTTAATATCACTTCTGCTTTTCTGATATAGTTTTCCCCCCTCGAAATATTTGTATTAGCTTCTTGAAAAGAAAAATAGGAAGCGAGTAGACTAAGAGGGATTTTCCCCTCAGAACATTCTCTGCAGACTCTGCAGAGATTTTGAGAAAACTTGATAAATGATACAGTGCATGAAGAATTTTTAGTTGAATTACAATATTTATTCATTAAAAAAAATATTGTTTTTTTTTCATATATCATTTTAAATGTAACATCGCTTTACCAGTCACTCATCAGAATGTCCGAATGAGGGCGCCAGATACTTCAAAATGTGATGACGTTAGTCAAGATTCAATAAAACACTTTGTATTGTATTAACAATGTTTTATAAATCAGCATTCCATGTAGGCTTTGTTTGAATTTGAATATATTAAAAAACAAAACAAAAAAAAAAAACAAAGATGAATCTGGCATTTCTAATGATGAAGCTACATAGATGTCTTACTACTCACATTGAAGTGTCTCTTCTCTGGCTGAATTATGTGGGAAAATGTGTTCACAATCTCTATAATAATTTTAAGTCAAATGTATTTATTTTTAAATCATTAGAACTAGTCTTTGGTTTCATAAGATGGCAACGAACACCTTGGTGTCAGAGTTCAGCAGGTGGCTTGAGGAATGGTTCTTAAGAATTTGGATCCAGATGTGTGCAGTTACCTAGCAACTGCAGCAGGAAGTGGAAGGGCACCTGGAATCTGATGACTCACTGATAAAACAGGTTACAAATTTGTATTGGAAAATTATATCAAATAGACTGACTGTATGTTCAACGCTTTTTAATTTCAGCCACATCAGTATAGGGCCTAGCACTTTCTTTCTCTTTCTCTTTCACCCACACTCCATATATCTTTCCCTGCAATAGTGACTGAACAATGCTGGACAGGTTTTATAGTCAGCAATTATTCGGTCCACACAAGTGATCAATATTCAGTGTGTGTGATGCTGGTAAAATTGTGCATGTTTCGCTGACACAGTTAATAGTAACATGCAGCTATTCTCACTGTTACTGCAGGCAATCCATCAGTCCAGGCACCCACACAGACTCTAAAGTACACTCTATAATTCTGAAAGAATCAGCGGCAGGTAATGTCTGAATCATTCAAAATTTTGAATAATTTATGGGGTGTATATTTGCATATAAATAGATGAAGTCAAAGCAGTTACCGGTGACTGTGCAGATCAGAGCGCATCATCTTGTTTCCACATAAGAGCATCAAGTGGAGGAATGAAGGTGTGTACTTTTCGTTAGAAGATGGATACGATCAAAGCCATTTTTGTATATACAGACTATATCTATTGCATCCATCAAAACCTTTTGGATCATTCTCAAAACAAGATACATCAGGTTTTTGCATAGGCTTGCTGAGAGTTACAATTAGTTACAAAAGTTACAATTTCTCTATGCTGATAATACAATTTGCAACAACATTTTGGTTTCACTAGAACCTTCAACTCTTCATCTGTTTTGAAATATATTTTATCTTAGCAAACTTATATCAATTTTATTTTGATATTGATATATCAAAATAAAATATATTTAATATATTTACAAAATACAATATTTTGATTGAATATTTTTGATTCTGAAATGAAATTTGATAGACAAGTGAATGCGGTGGTGAAGGGAAGTTTTTTTCAGCTGAGGAGCAT
>JAOTRC010000012.1:11617912-11631489 GCA_027497675.1 Cyprinella lutrensis | reverse complement strand
GTCTGCTTGACAGTGAAGGTTGTACGCAGGCGCGTGGACTTGGTGTTGTTGTAGTATGCACTCCTAGCCGCCTGAAGAGCATACTACATTGAATTTCACACACATTTGCGTCACCGTTTGCACGCGGATTTCCCACACAAAACGCTCGTCTAAACGAAGAATAAAAAGTGATGACGCAACTCTACTTTTGCATTTTCTCTTCAGAATCGTTTCTGTGTAAACATAGCCTACGGCCTCCCTCAAACCACATGTGTAACATTAGATTTCATCCTTTATAGGATTCGCATCTTAGTTAACATTAACGTTTGTTTATATTTATGCTTTTAGCAGACAGATTTATCCAAAGCAAATTACACAAGGGGAACAAAAGCCACTCATCAAAGGGCCATCAATATTTATATGTAGTGTTTATTAGACAGCTAAATTAGGAAGCAAAATATAAAAGGCCAAATATACTCAAATTGTGAGTGAGGGAGTAATTGCATTGGTTTAGGGTGTAGGGTGGGTGAGTGCTCGAAGAAAAGTCAAGTTAACAGAGGATGTTAATGGACCCTTCATGAGTAGTGATGAAAGTATGGGGTCCTCTCCTTTTTTGGTTTTGGAAAGTTGTTTCTCTAATTATTAATATGAAACTGAACCACAATGGAAGTTCAGATATTTGAAGATGGTGTTCAGGTGTTCAGAAGATGGTGACCCTCCACAAATTTCTTCCTCTTATTCATGCATGGAGCGATTTGGATGGATAACAGTAGATGACGCCTTCTCCCCCCACCTCTGAACCATAGGAAATGACTCTTGCTTTCTAATATTAGATTTTGGTAGGATTCCAGGTGCCGACATCTGAGTCTGTGTGTGAGCCTGTGAGTGTGTGTATGAGCTCATGGACAAGATTGTGTCTCTCTGTGTGTCTGTGTTGTCTGTGCGTGCGACACCCGCACTGATCCTATTCTGAGCTTGGCTGTTAATCGGCTTACTTGATATCCTGTGTGTCTGTGTCTTCTGTCTTCCATCTCAGCACTTTTGTCATATCTTGCTGTCAGATCACAGGCCATGCTGCATGGCTCTTTAGCTGTTGAAGTTAATAAATATTGTACAAAATTTGAGATCTGATATTTTGTATCAGCACTGGGAGTTTTCACTGTTTGCATCATCACATTGTTTATGCTGGTGTGTTTCAAGCAGACTATCAGTCTGTGCATTAGTGGTGGGGTTTTTCCGCAGTAGGTTGAATCGCTACACCAGTAGGTGGCGACAAATTATTTGTATGTTTCCTTTTTTTCTTCTTTTTTTAACCTAATACTCAGCCAAAATGTCAGAATTGGATCTTCCACTAAATGCATCATCTACTATTATTTAGTCCATTAAACTTTTATGTAAATCACAACACAGAAGAAAAGATCTGTCGCTATTTCCATTTCATTGTGACTGTAAAAACTCATTATCATGTGACCTATACCAGCATCAGTTACGTCGCTTCACTGTCATTCGCAAATCCTCTCCCGTGGCCTCATGGGATAGTAAAGTATTCATTATATGGGATAGTAAAGTGTCCATCATTTGCACACTTCAGAATCTCACCGGGTAAAGTTGGTCATCCGGTATTTTTGCGTACTCTTTTGAGTACTGTGAATTCGGACATACTATATGTCACATACTGTTTTGTACTTCCCACCTACTAGTTTGGGAAGTATGCGATTTCGGATGCAGCCACTGTTTAGATGAGTCCACAACTGCTTGTTGTTTGGAGATGCAACGGCTGTTCCTGCTTCTTTGCATTCATGTCGTATCAGAATGACTGTAATAATGAGAATTCAGACTTGTGAAAAACATTCACTTCTCGAACTCTTAATTACAACTTGTATACTGCCAATTTTCTCTGAGCTCCAGTTTGTCATCTATTCTGACATGACGTGAATGCACCATTTAACTTTGTTTGTTTGAAACTATTTATGTTGGTGGAGCAAATGGTGCGTTCACGCCATGTCTAGTAAACAACCCAAACTTTCCATTTGGAGCTGTTCAATGTTCATGTCCTAGGACTTGAAATTATGCGTTTCTGTGGCAACAATATTCAAAATGATATTCAAACCCTTCCATCTCTCACCTCCTATCATGCCATTAGGGACTTATTACAGATACATTTACACTTATTGCTGTAAACAGGTTTTATTTAACCTATTTTGAAGCAAGTGGATAATTTGAAGCTTGCTTGTGATAAACGTGGTACCACAATGTTATCATGTTGTGGGTGGTTGCCAGGGCATTGCTATGGAGTTACTTTGGTGTTCTGGTCATTGCTTGGGCATTCTTGGTGGTTTCTTCTTGGCTTAAATAAAAAAGGCTCACAAAAAAAACCCTATATATTCCCCAGGGTCCCTGTTTCAAGTAATATCATCCATTTCCTCAACAAGCTGCACGATTTGAGGTATCATTCAAGCTTAATGTTGCATGAGTTATGTATGAGCAACAATGTCTTCTTTGGAAAACTGTATCTTCTGATGCAGGCACATGCTGCGTGTTGCCAACAGATGTCCTTCATATTCTTCAGCTCAATGAAACAGCCAATAATTCACTTCGAGAAGGGAAGACTGATATTACCCAGTCATTCCTCAAAGGAGCCACAAATGAATTATTACCCTTCGCCTCACAATATGATGATCTGAGATACTGAGATTAAAGATCAGATTCATATTCGTATTTCATTATAGAAAGGAATAGATTAGGTGAAGGGATAAGGATTTCTTAACTACAATGCCCAAGCTGCTCTTTATTGAATTAGGTATGATTTGGAAACACCAATGTTATACGCCCAACACAGCATTGGATAAAGTATGCGTAAGAGATGTGTAATAAGTAAGGGTGAATGTTTTCAAGGGCAGTAGACCAGTGGTGTGAGCAGTGTGTGTGCTTATGATGATGAAAGAGTTACAGGTTCCAGCTGAGTTGGCAGAGCACTCAGCAGACTGCTACCTGAACCTACCTATCTATCTGTCCGTCCGCCCGTCCGTCCATCCATCCATCCATCCATCCATTTTTATGTCTGTCTGTTTGTCTCAAACACACGTCCCTTCTACTATTGGTTGAACAAACAGGTTCCACCCAAACTGAGTGGTGCAGGAATCACGTCACCTTTGTAGGCTAACTGGCAGTTTGCATCACGCTGGTTCCCTTGACAAAAACCCAATAGGATTTTTATATAGGCTTTTGGTTTATGGCTAAAAACATGCTCAACAAATGTTTATGATACTTACACATTTTGTCTATCAAGATAATTATCACAGATGAACACAGCTTTTATGAATATGCAGTTTCCAGAACTAAAAAGCTAAAGCTAGGCTATAGACGAACTACACCACAGTTCCATGAATTCAACTTCCGAAGTTTTTATCTAAAACATTTTCCCAGAACGTTTGAGTAACACTAGTTTTAAAGAGCACAATTATAAGCATAACGAGTCTGTAAAAGCGGACAGTCTACCGGTTCAGTGTGATGACGTTTATGTCCCTGACAGCCTCTGTAGTCCCATTTAGCCACTTGTTAAAGGGTAATTCCACCGGTGGAGACATGAATATGTATTGTGGGTCATGTATGTAGTAGAATAGTATCATACATTTCTAATTTGGGTCCTTCTTGGCCAATGAAAGGCAGAAAATGACTTTTTCGTGCTTGTGGGTTGTAGACAACAATCCCCATAGTCCTCATAATCCCCATACTCCGCCGATCAATGTAGACTAGTTGAGCTCCACTCTTCGCTGCCCCCCGGAAATCAAATCTCCCGCAATCTAGAGCGAGCGAGCAAGAGAACGCATGCGAGACAGATCAGACTGCTCCAAACCATATAGTGCACGCACGAGGGAGATAGTGAGAGATTTTGCGTGTGTGTGTTTCATGACACAGAGACTCAGACACCATAATTTTCGCTCTTATTCTGTCTGGTTATTACCGTTTACATCAGAACCGCTTCCCTAATGGCACTGCGTTTCGGTACCCAACCCTATCCATAATGCATCCGTCTGTGTATTCAGTACCTTTGTCCATATTTTCAAAAAGATTCCACAGGTGAACTCAAACACACTGGCACTTATCTGTGATTGGTCTGTTAGCGCATTAGGTCCAACCCCTTATGGGCGGGTTTAAAAGGGTGGGAACTAGTGATTGTTGTCTTTAGAGAACCCCCCCCCCCTTACACTTCCTCCTACAATGACGTAAAATGACGATTTTTGTGTCATTGTAGGAGGAAGTGGAAAAGGTAAATGGCGGATTTCTCTCGTCTCAGGGGAAAATGATCGAGTGTTGCACGACCCTTCAATAGTATGACTGGATTTCTAACAATGGAAATCTTAATGGAAATGGGTGGAGTGTTCCTTTAACATTCCTTCCTTTAACATAACATTTCGTGCCTTTTTCAAGACACGAAACAGCTTAAAATAAACCACGAGTGGAGTAATACTAATGTATTTTATGTCGATAATAAAATGTGAAATTGTCTTGACCTTGTTTCAGTCATTTGACCAAAAAAGCCATTCAAAAAACCCATTGAATTTAAGACGATGGAACCGGAAGTGCTAAAATGCTAATTCGTTTCCCCGATTTGTAAAGCCACCTTTCCACTGCACATGACATTCACATAATGTCGCATTTCGCCCCCTAGTGTCAGTCGCACGGAACTTTGAAACTGGTCGTGATTTCCACATATGGATATGATCGGAACTCCCCACAGCTCCCGTACGGCTCTCCGTTGGAAATGAATGACTTCTGGTCCGACGGCAGTCGTTTGTCATGTGCAGTGATATGGTGGCTTAACGCATCTTTTTCTCTTCGTTTAAGTCAATGAAAACGAACATTGAACTTTTTCTGAAATTAACTTTTTGAAAACGCTTTCCCAAGTGGATAAATTTGAAGATGTATTTTTGCGTTGTAGTGTAGACTGTGAAAGCTATTTAAAAACAAGGACGTATGTTAAGTCATGTGACGCTTATTGAACCGAGAATGTTTATACTGGCATTGTGCCTGTGCTATTTACTTTCACACTGTTGCTAAAGATATTTTACTTTGAACACTTTGGATATCGCAGCCCTGCAAAGATGATAGAAAACTTTGCTGTCCTGCAGCAAAACATGAGAGCAGTTGTGTTTTAGACCAAACATATAATAATGACTGAGTGCGACCTGGATGCATCAGTGAATGGTGAGATATTTAGATAAAATGATCCTGCCAGTAGAATAGCACGAGAAATTCATGTCTGTCTGTTCCGTCTGTATCATCTCAGTGAGCTTTTACAAGGTTTTATGCATAAAGAGTAAGGTGAATTTAGCACTTATAAACTAGTCTAACTCAAACATTCTGGGAAAAAGTTTTTAGATCAAATCTGAATGAGTTGTTAGAAACTTAGCGATGTGACGATGGATTCGTGGACCGTGGAGTAGTTTGTTTATAGCCTAACTTTAAATTTTACTTCTGATGATTGCATTTAGTTTGGAATATGCTTGAAAACGCTGTTCTGGACGGAGATCGTTTTGAAATGAAAAACCTGTTTTCCAATGTATCTGGATTAATGTAGATGTAGGCCCCAGTCTGGGGTGCTTAAAAGAGTGCAATCCATTTGATGCAAGATAAAAAAGCAAGATAACAGCTGTACAACTAAACTGGAAATGGCCTTGCTTTCACCCTGTTGTGAGATTAACTAATACAGGAAGGGCTTCAGCAGAGGCCAGCACAGCCCATTGAAACACAATCAATGTTTCCACTCAGGCAAGTCATTGATCTTGAATACCATGTAGTTGTAGTAGTGTTGCATGTCACAGCCTGCCACATCATTGCATACAGGCATCCAGTAATACTTGAGAGCTGCATTATGTGTAAAACATGGCCATATGCCATGTACTGATTTGCTCAGACTAATCTTGTCATTTTATTTGCATTGTCATTTTTCAGTAATGTTCATTAGTAGCTTTTTAGGAGTGTACTTTAGCTGTGTTTCCCAGTCTTTTTTGCCTTAGGTAACCCCAGACTTCACAAAAATGAACTGGCATTGCCAATACATGTTTGCACAGTGAATTGTGGGCTGACAGCGGAGCCTCGTCTTATCCAAGCAACAAATTGATGAGAATCACTTTACCAATGTGCATTAGTGAATGACAAGGTGTTACCATCTCTTTAAATGCCATCCACACTTCTGCAAAACACAAATAAGCAGAATTTCATCTTCCTTGTCCTGTGAGTCTAAAGTCTGGTGAGAACAGCTTAGTGAGGATTTTGAACTGTCAGTGTCATCATAAGCAGCTTTGCTGCTTTGGTCAGAAGTCCCTTGAACTGAAGACCACCTGAGTTCTGTGGAACTGATAAGGTGGTTTAGGACATTATACTTATCCTGTCAGGCCATCATTAACATGTCTTCTACATTCAGTAGCATCTGCATACTGTTTATTTAAGATTTACAGTACACCAGGTGATAAAGACGATGAACAATTTTTTTTTTTGACCATTCTGTTTTATATAATCCGGACTTCAGATAAGCAGCGCAATGTTGCAGACCACATACACTCACCTAAAGGATTATAAGGAACACAATACTAATACTGTGTTTGACCCTCTTTCGCCTTCAGAAATGCCTTAATTCTACGTGGCATTGATTCATCAAGGTGCTGAAAGCATTCTTTAGAAATGTTGGCCCATATTGATAGGATAGCATCTTTCAGTTGATGGAGATTTGTGGGATGCACATCCAGGGCACAAAGCTCCCGTTCACACCACATCCAAAAGATACTCTATTGGGTTGAGATCTGGTGACTGTTGGGGCCATTTTAGTACAGTGAACTCATTGTCATGTTCAAGAAACCAATTTGAAATGATTTGAGCTTTGTGACATGGTGCATCATCCTGCTGGAAATAGCCATCAGAGGATGGGTACATGGTGGCCATAAAGGGATGGACATGGTCAGAAACAATAGTCAGGTAGGCTGTGGCATTTAAACGATGCCCAATTGGCACTAAGGGGCCTAAAGTGTGCCAAGAAAACACCCCCTACACCATCACAGCACCACCACCAGCCTGCTCAGTGGTAACAAGGCATAATGGATCCATGTTTTCATTCTGTTTATGCCAAATTCTGACTCCACCATCTTGTCTCAACAGAAATCAAGACTCATCATACCAGGCAGTTTTCAGTCGTCCAGTCTCCAACTGTCCAATTTTGATGAGCTCTTGCAAATTGTAGCCTCTTTTCCTATTTGTAGTGGAGATGAGTGGTACCGGTGGGGTCTTCTGCTGTCTTCTGCTGGGGTCTTGTAGTCCATCCGCCTCAAGGTTGTGTGTGTTGTGGCTTGTGCGTGAAAATCCCAGTAACTGAAAAGATTGTGAAATATGCTTAAAATTGCTCAAAATTGCTTAAATCACCTTTCTTTCCCATTCTAACATTCAGTTTGGAGTTCAGGGGCCTCATTTATAAAACTTTGTGTAGGATTTGCGTCAGAAGTGGCGTATGGATGAAAAATAGGACGTGCGTACGCATAGAAATATTCGGATTTATGAAACCGTGCGCACGCATATCCTAAGAATTTTTCCTTTAATAAATCACAATCAATTCTAAATGTAGCGCAGCTTTTGCGGCTTCATGTCATGCCCATAGTTGACCATAAATAGTCTGTGAAACGCCTACAAGTTAATATTCATCGATTGCGAAATCATGGAAAACACAGAGAAGAAATAAAAAAAACTTAACTTCACTCAATGTGAAGTAGAAGTTATCGTTGGCGAGGTGGAAAAGAGGAAAAAAATGTTGTTTGGAGGGCACAATGTGAGCATTACCAATGTCAAAAAGGCACTTGAGTGGCAAAAGATTGCAGACACCGTAAATGCTGTAGCCTCACAACCTCGGACTGTGGCCGAAGTAAAAAAGAAATGGTCTGATATCAAAGTCGAGGCAAAAAAGCGTCTAGTCTAATTCAATTAGACAGGTGGCCAAGGAGTTGGGCGAAATCAAGACTGTCCTAACTGAAATAAACTGCACAATGAGGGAATTCTTGAATAAATAATATATTTTCCCACACATTTTGTTGTGCAGAAGATGCGTTCACTCCGAATCCTTCCATTTGCCACATCTTCTAATAGAGCACAATCAGCCATTGAGCGTCATTACGTGTTATGATGGGGCATTTAATTTTCATCCATTTAAATGCATCTGATAAGCTACAGATGTTGGTTTTGATCTATACTTGGAAATGGGAAATAGTAATTCAGGGCAAATGTAATTTCTTGTAACTTTCTGAATGGTTGAGACATACGTCATACGTTATTTTTTATCAAAATTAAAACAAACTAAAGGCATATGAATGAATACCATGATTCCATAGTTGATGAAGACATTTTTACTATGAAAACAACTTTCCCCAGTGGACAAATAGTACATCTGTCTATTTATCTATTTATCTCTCCCTAATTTTCTATCCATCTGACCGACTATCTAATTGCATCTATATATCTGCTCCACCAGACAGACACATTGGCGAGAATATCCAACACAATCTCACGAGAATACGTACGAATTTTATGAGGTGGCTAATTCGTAAAAAGTCTTACAACCTCACTCGTACAAATGTGTACGTTTTTGCTAAATCGTATATATTTCACGAATTGGCCAATTCGTATGAATTCGTACGAGTGACATACCCTGACCACACCCCTAAACGTGAGTTTGCACAAATCGTACGAATTTGTACGATTGAGGTCGTATGAATTAGTACGAATTAGCCACTTTTTAATCACTCGTACGAATTCGTACGAATTGGTCGTGAGATAACGTAGGTTTCCCCGAAGTGTCCCTTCCCTTAATGTCCTCTTATGTTCGACGTTACAAAGGCACTGTCCCAAGTGAACATGCTTAATTAGTTGGTATCAATTGCTCAGGAATCGATTTTTCACTTCAAACGAAGAAGGTGCATTACGGCGTTAAGAAAGACAACACGTTCTATGCAAATGAAACATTCCTCAAATTATTCCAGTAGCATTTATTTTAATATAGTCTAAGATAGTAAAATAGACTATTAATTAAATTATCAAATTGTCTGTAATATGTTCACACAATATGTTGTGACGGAGGAGTCACGGTAGATGAATCTAGTATCTCTTTCTGGTGTTTTTCATGTGGGTGCGTGTCTGTGTTGATGTGGTTACCTATCCTGTTCTGATATTCTGCACCAGCTGTAATCAATCTCTGACTCCTTTATATATGCAATAATTCCATCCCGTGTTGTCAGATCATTGTGGCTTCCCCGGTGTCGTGTCCTGTTCCTGAGAGCCTGTCTCTTGTTTTCCTTGTGTGGAGTACTATTCATTGTGGATCTTCTTCGTGGTTCGTCATCAGTCTTGTTTATTGTTCTGTTCCCTGAGCACGCCGATCACCTCACTCCTCATCTGGGTTGCCCATCAACGTCCCTGTGTACTGCCATCTGAGTGTTTGTTCCCCGACCTGTGCTTGTGTGTGTTTATCTGACGGATAATAAACACCTGTTTTACTTGCAACTGCTTCCGTTCCTGTATTCACCACAGACGGAGAGACGAACCGGGTATCCCTTAGCGTACAAACATGTCAGGAATTGTCCTATAAAGTTAAGTGAGGGGTTAAGCAATAGGTTAAGAACTACTTAGCAAGAATTTTTTGGGGAACCGGGCCCAGAATATTATTCAATTCCATCTGGTTTAAGATTAGAATCATCACACTGGGATGGAAACGGTTTTGTTGAGGATCAGTGCTGATGGCTGTCATGTCAATGAGGGTTTTGAAGAGAGTCTAGATGACACTTGGTCGACATTTCAGGGATGCATTGTGGTCGTGTCTAGGTAAATTAGTTTGTGCATGTGTGCATTCATACTGTCAACTGTGAAAGACAGAATCTCACCTCTGTTTCACTATTCTCACTTCTGCTCTTCCTCTCTTATTTTCCCCTCTCAATCTGTATCCCTTGGTCTTCTTGCTCCCATTGCATCCCATCATAAGAGTGTCTCTTTTAAATAAATAAATAAATAAATAAAAAGCCTGTGTGTATTTGTATTGTCAGACGCCTTGAGTTCTGTACCGTGGCAAGTGTGGGTTTGAGAGGGTAGCATAAATGAATAAAATTAAGAATAAAAAAATGAAAAGATAATTGTGACCTATAAATTCACAATTACAACTTTATTAGTTTTGAAATTGGAGAACTTATATTTCTATTTCCTGTTTTTGAATTTATCTCAAAATTTAATTTGATATTTTATCTCACAGTTGCAAATTTGTTTGTAAGAATTTAATCTTTTATGTCACAGATACCTAAGTATAGCAAAGGGGTTTTATTTCAAATATTATTATTATTATTTACTCTATGACAGAAGCAGACTTTTAAAAGGAACAGTACAAACATGCCCAAAAATGGACATTCTGCAGTTTTTTAGTATTTTTAGTATTTTTTTTTTTTAATATTTAACCTTCTTCTTTTTTTCCTGAGAAACAAAGAATAGACAGGGCAAGAGCGGAAAATGCACTCCTGAAGAGCAAGATCAATACTGCACAGTTTAATTCTGCTTGAATGCAGAGTCAATAAAGTTCAACATGATAGACAAAGGGGTGGACTAAAGAAATGCAGGGAATAAGAATGAAGACACCAAATTGATCAGCTGAGGACATAGGTAGTACTTGACCAATGGATTTTTTAATATCTACGATTCTCTACCACAGACACCATCTTTGAATTGCAGATAGCTTAGTGAATAAGCTGCAGTTTTATATTCACATTTGCATATGTTCATTTACATAACAGACTCAATCAGTCTGTCATGTAAATGAACATACTTGACAGTCAAATTCAGTCTTGTAAAAGTGGTTACTTTAAAAAGTCAGGGAGCAGTACCCTATGAGGAGCACCATTTTGAGATCACATGACGAGTTAAATCCCCTGTCATTGGACACTCTTGCTTGTGAATCTGAACAGCATTGTCAGCTAAACTTTTGCTTTTGTGTGAAACAACTAAATATGAGTATTTCTCCGAAATGGCTGCCATATTGGCCAGAACATACAAAAGTGCAGATGCAGAAAAGATTCCACCATCCCAAGATCAAAGGTGAGCCCAAGTGCTCTTGAATCCATTCATTACTCTTAAAAAAAAATGACCTCATGCTAGAACGTTTCTGCCCGGAATGCTATGTGGCTAAAGCTAAGCAGACAGAGATAAAACCACACTATCAAGTGCATGGAATGCAAAGTGAACAGTAGCAGGAGATAAGGGTGTTATTTTTTTCCTGTGTATTTCATCACGTCTGCAGACGCAACAAAGTGTGGCTGTATGTGTGTATGTGTGAACAGAAAGCATGCAAGCCACATTCCGTGGTATTTTTGGCGCTCACATGCAAGATAATTAGAGACTAGTGCATCACGTCATGCTGTAAGTGGTGGGCTGTGACATTTGCCATGCTCTGTGTATGTGTGCACTCATGCATGTGTTTTCACAGTGTAAACTGGGTTGTTTTCAGTGTATACTGTGACACAATCTCAAAGAGGTAAACTAGGCAACCCAGCTACCAATAATAAGCCACAATTTTTTCTTTCGATAAAGTTTAGCTTTTGTCATTAGGCAGATAAATTAATACAAAATTAAATCCTTGCTGTAAAGAGTGAAATACTAGACACCCCCTTTAAGGAATATATACTCTCAGATATATAACAGCTTGTCACTGTTGTCATTTAATTATATATATAGAATTATATATTTATTTAATTTTTTCTCAGTTCAGTTAACCAAGTCCTGGCTATCTGCTGAGAAACACACTCACGGTCACTCTCCTATAGATACACACATGTACAGTCATATTCTATCTTAAATGTCAGCTGTGTGTGAAGAGATTATATTTGGATGTCTTTGATCTGTAGAAGTCAGAGGTGTTATTGATGTGAGGTATTTGAGACTCACTTTCCACAGCAGCATAATAGTGCAGTGGGGCATGTGTGACATTAAATGCATGTAAAGTAGATGATATAATGAGAAAAATGACAATGTGATGCATTGTGTAATATTACCTTTCAGACTCCTCTCTGTGACTGTGAAATTATACATATAGGCCTACTGGAAAGATGAAACCATACTGTTCTAAATTCTGTAAGATAAACTATCAAAATTCCACTTAACAGCTACTCTGAACGCTGTATCCCCATTTCTTTCAGTCCTTGTAATGCACAGGTGGTCAAAGGGCAAATATTTAGTCTTTAGCTAATTAAGTAAATGCTTTGTGAATGTTATTTGTCTGGTTATGCATTTGAGACCTTTGTTTGGGTTGGAAGGTTTGTATTTGTGAGTGCTGCTGTGTGACTTGGTGTTTTAATATGTGGGTCAAACTGTAGGGAACCCACCATGCTGCCACTGAATAATATATTACTGTGTGTGTGTGTGTGTGTCTGTGTGTGAGAGAGAGAGAGAGAGAGAGAGAGAGAGGCGCAGAATGACGACCCTTGGTAAGGTTTTGTTTAATGTGTGCGAAAATGTGTAACAAAAAACGTGCCACATGTGGTCTCCTCTAAATTAACTGATTTTGCCTTAATAAAAATAATTGCCTAATTATTTTATAGAAAGTTTATTTTTTTATAGGATTGCTTAATTGTGCATATCCACATCATATTAGTGATGTTCTTATTTTAATTATTTTTCAATTAAAGGCATTGATGTCCACTTTATTAGACATAATGAATAAAGAGAGTTAAAGGGCTATGTGTAGGTTTTTACTTAAAAAAATCTTTAATATCTTTGCCCATTTATGAGCCAACCATAATGCAATAGAAAGAATGGCACATTGACTGTCCACCACGGTTGCCTCTATCAGCCTGTAGGCTCAATTGTGTGTGGAGGAGTCGGGTCCGAATTTGCGCGTCATGCGCGTTCTCGTCTACTTGAGCTTGCATCTGTACGGCAGCCATTAGTAAGCACCGGCAATCATTAGCGGTAGTGTTTTAAATGGACTTTGCGGACAGAAGGAAGCCACCAGCCTCCAGCACAATCCAGACACGCGTGGAAACTCCTCTTAAGTGTTTTTAAAGCCTTATCTAGCGCGTCCAAAATAGAGAGTGAACCGGCGTCAGGCAAAGGCAAGATTCAACATCAGAGCGGCATTTGATTCTTGGAAGGAGCTCCTGTCAGTGCTGGGTATAAAAACAGACCCGTGCTGTCAAACAATAAACTTACAGTACTGCAACTTTTCTTACCTCTTTAAAAATGCTGGTGAATCTCGATGAGCCATCTGTGGTTGCTGCGGCAACTCTCTGGTTGCTGTGGTCGTGCTCATTCGAGCATGCGGTGCGCATGAGAATGAGCATGAGACGGGCTGCAGTTTCACTAACGGCCACTGGTGTCAGTAACCTGACTCCGCCAGATGGATTTGCTCCGCATATCCATCTGGAAACCTTCCATTGAAGGAATTTTGGTAAGGGGCGAAAATACTGGTTAGCTGATTGGCCTATGTTGGTGATAGACGGGCCAAATCAGCCAATCAAATCAACGAAGCATATGACGTACCGTAACTCTTGCCGAAACCAGTCGGGAGAAGAGCAAAAACATCTTTT
>JAOTRC010000012.1:11593407-11608436 GCA_027497675.1 Cyprinella lutrensis | reverse complement strand
TCTCTCTCTCTCTCTCTCTCTCTCTCTCTCTCTCTCTCTCTCTCTCTCTCTCTTTCTCTCTCTCTCTCTCTCTCTCTGTGTTCTCTCTCTGTGCATCCTCTTCAAATTCTGCTGAATTATTTTCATTATTTTTCCCCTATACCGCATAATACAATTTTGCAAATTTTTCATTTCACCAAATTAGATTTTCCAAACCTTAGGGCTATCTTTTGTCTGACATGTTGTCCCCAAGCTCCCTAATTTACCCTCTTCCCCATATCATCACCACTTTTTTCATGTCTCTTTTTTTTTTTACCTTAAGCATGAATATTTTGTCAGCTCTGTGAGGAGTAACAGGTTATCATGATGAATATGTCAGCAGGCCCTGCATGCTCCGAGGAGATGCTGCATTACATAATCAAATCACCCTACAGTTCAGTGGCTTCAAGAGTCCCTGCCATGTGTTGTGCATGTTAGAGTTTGTAGTAGAAAATACGATGAAACACAGAGCAGATCTATTCTATTCTATTCTATTCTATTCTATTCTATTCTATTCTGTAACAGATTTCAGAATCTAAATGTGGGAATAATATTCAAGGCAATCAAAGACATGAATTATGTTAATTTGACCGTCTTTCACATAAAATAGACTTTACACCCATTTTTCTTTTGTAATTTAGAAGTGAAACAGGACAGTCCATACATAAATAAATAATATAAATGGTTTTTAAAAAATGCGGGCTTTGTGTTGTAGAATGGAATTGGTGTTGTCAGGCTTAAAGGAAAATTCAGGTTTCAATTTCAAAAGTAGGGTAAACTTTTAATGAAATTGATGAAATATTTCAAAGACTAACAGTTTTTGTCCATTTGGATCATTGTGCACTGATGAGAATAATGGACATTGTTCACAATAAGACCAGTGTGCATTTAGAAAGTCAACAAACATTTTGTTTTCATATTGACTTTAAGAAATTTGGGTTTGCGCCAAGCCTTTTCTGTCATAAACCCAATCACAACTTTGAATGGTTATTCTATCCCTATTCACTTTAACACAGCAGCAGGGGAAGAGACTGTAGTATATCATTATATCAGTATTTTGTATTCTCATTTTGGACCAGCAGTGTTTCATTTGCCTTTATGGTCTTGTTTTGTTTTGGAGATCATAAGGGTAAAGTTCCAGTGCCTTGTTTCAGTTAACTAGAATATATGTGGTCATTTGGGAAACCAAGAGAGCAAACTACACCAAGCAACAGCAGCTGGTATTTAACCACCCGGAGTCTCTCAAACTCCTTTTTGCAACTCCTGACATGGCGCTTTTAAGATATGAGGCTTTGAAAATATCCCACAAAAATGTACCAAACAAATATCTTGGCACTGTTTCAGAAGCTTGTTCCTAGACAAAACAAACTGGATTCTTCCTTATTTGGATGGTTTGGAGGGAATTGAGACTCTGGCTTGAAATTCTGAAGGAAGGGTAATGTTGCTGCCCTCAGAACTGAACTGAATTTTTATTTAAGTGTAATTTGTTTGGTTGTTCACCACTAACTTTGACTTGATGTGAAAATAAATGTAATGTAGCTCGCATCCAGAAATAGCTGCCTGTTCCAAACATATCAAAGAATGAAAACTGTACAGATAGGTGAGTCTGATAGTTAAAGCGGTTTATCTACTGCTCTTTTCATGTGCAGCTTTAAATAGGGGCGTATGCACTCTCACACACACACTTATGCACATGCATACACACACACACATACTATTAAGTGGTGACAGTCTGTGAGTGTGCCCTCCATAGTGGCCCTGACATGTCATGACCTTTTCCCCTTATCTCCGTCACATATTTTTTAAAGGTCTTCCTTTTACATAGCCTATTACAAAAAGTCTTTACTTTGTCTGTATTTTGCATTGTTTTCCAGTAGAAATTTGAATTTCGAAGAATGAAATAGAAAAGTAGAATTTCTACTGTAAATCGTACATCCCTGGTGTAGGCTAAACCAAAAATTATTTGAGTGGACTTTGCTTTGTGATTTATTTTTGTCTGTGTGTGTGGTTTACTATGATTCCTTGAGAATATGAGTATAACACATGGGCTGACTGTGATATGCTTTGTGAAGGTTTATTTCTGCATGCAAAGTCTCTTTGTGGTTGTGGCTTTCACCAGTGTGGTGTTTCTATGTCTGTCACTGTAGCAAGAATCTGGATCATGTTCCAATCGTATCGGTTAAAATAATATCAGACAGCACCGAACTGAATTAAACTTGACTGATGTAGCTCTGTTTTATTTCAGTGTTATTGCTTTCTGAGTTCCTCATGTAGCCATACTGCCCTGTGTCACACTGTTAACCACATGAGACCACAACCACAATAAAGATAATTTACTGCATTCTACCGTAAACCACATTGCGCTTTAGAAAGAAAATAAATAGTAAATCACTCTGCCGTACTGGAGTACAGCCAGCAGGAATACCTTCTAGAATCATTTGCCTGTTTGTTTGATGATGGCCCGATTTCACGATGAAATAAATCTGGTAAAGTTGGCAATAGGGCAGTATTCCTTGTACACGGCAATATTATGGGCACATTGTTAATTTCCTGCCTGTAAACCTTTATTAAACAATAAACAGTGCCAGTTGCATTTATTGTTTAATCACCTGTACGGTTGCTTCTCCCATAATTCTGTGAAGGTTATTATATATATATATATATATATATATACACATAGCCTATAATCATTCTGGTAAGCTGATTTTGTGCTCAAGAAACATTTCTTATTATCAATGTTGAAAACAGTTGTCGTTCTTAGAAAGCTTTTGGAACATTTTCGAATGTCTTTACTGCCTTTGAAAGCCCTTGATAAAAAAAACAAAAAAACAACAACAATAATTTTGAACCCAGACCCCAGATTTGAACTGTAGTGTAAGTGATTCATAAGGAGACAGTGACATATAAAAAAGTGCTAAATGTCTCTCAAAATTGCGCAGTATAAAAACCTTCTACAGATTCTCATCCCATTTAGAACTTAGCATTATTAGCATCATTGTGTTTGTAAAAAACAAAACAAAACACTGCTTTAGCAGAAACTCAGTTGAAAAATCTGGTTTAGTTCAAAACATTAGCATTACATGTTGTGTACTGTGCCAGACGCTTCACTACATAGGAAGTGGAATGTGGTTTGTGGCGTTACGGTCGAAGCCACTAAAGAATCAGCAGCTCCGACTGAGGGAGGCAGAGAGTCTGTGGTTAGGGCAGGAGCGTAAAGGATCTACAAAGAACTTTTCGACACACACATTCGTTTGGGCATCCAATAGTACACTAATGACAACTTTTGTATAACTTTAGAAACCCACATGGCCTCCACATCTCTAATGGCACAAACACACACGCACAACAGCAGAACAACCTCTTAAAGCTTCCTCCTCTCACTCCCACAAAGCTTTAGATAGAACAGCTAATCTGACTGAACATCAGCATTCATTTTATTGTGTCATGCTTGATGTTGTCCTCCCCTAGATTCTGTCATCAAGTTATGTAGAGTTGATTTATTTAGCTGACTAAAATTCTCTGGCCCTTTAAATCTGTCATGGTGGTTTAAAAATATTCCAAATCACATTCTTTGGCGGTCGATGGTGGCCTATTCAGAGCGATTTTATTTATGCTTACAAGACACACACACACATTCACTCGTAGACTGCAGATTGTATCACCATTCTACATTTTATTTAGCGGCTGTTATATGGGATGAAAAATGACCCTATTACACAGACATGCTCTCTGACACCAGTTCTGTCATAGAAATATGATTAAATGTCACTGCTTAGGGCCATTCTTTATTGTGCCTCACAAGTAAATATCATCAATACAGGTCATGGATGTTTGATTAAGTACATAACAGTCCTGAAGCTGTTTCTGATTAGAATTACAGGACACTAATATATGATCATAAATACAAATTCTGACAAATATAATATAATGCATGATTAATGCAAAATGAAGATGTTATTGTTATGTTATGTAAAAATACTTGGACATATTTATTTTTTTTTTTTTACACAGAAAGCTACAAGAAGTTCATTATTTTCATTTTTGAACAAACTATCCCGTAATGGAGAGATTGATGAATGGATGCAAATGTATAAATAGCAAATAAATCTGTTGTCCTGTCAGATGTGAAATATTTTCTATCATGTGGCGCGTATTGATGTTCTCATGGTTGTCGGAAGCACTCTGAATCAGCTGTCAAGATCAGTTTACTGTAGCCACAAACACGTTTTTTGAGAAGCATGAACGAACTGTATGATGGATTTCACGATTTGAGATTGTTTTCTAACTCGTCATATTGTTTCCTATACTTTACTTTTTCACAAAATGAGAAAGATCCTTATAACTGAAGAGGTATTGACAGCACTGCTTTATCTAACACGAAATAATTCTAAATATTAAAAAATATACACTATTCTTCAAAATTTTGAATATGTTGGATTGTATTTATTTAATTATTGAAATAAATTACTTTTATTCATACTTTCATATACATTCTATTCATCAAATAATCATATAAAAATGTATCTAACTTGACCTCATCCTGCCTGCCACATTATATATTTGTACCCTATGGTAATGCACATTTTAGAAGTAAAAAAAAAAAGGTATAAAGATGTAATTTTAAGCGTACTGCCCCAGTGACGAGCTGTTGTTCCCCCTTTTTTTTACACCTTTTTTCTGTCTTGGCAACTAATTATTAATAATGGTTCTTTTTATTAACAATGTTGAAAAGAGTTGTGCTAATAATGATCCTTTTGAAATAGTTTTAAAATGCTGATTTGGTGCTCGATTATCCTCATGAGGATAACTGAGCACCACATCAGCATAGCAAAATAGAACAGCAAAATATTTTAATAAATGAGGATAATTGAGGACCAAATCAGCATTTTAGAACTATTTTTAAAGGATCATGGGCTATAAGTGATTTATTAAGAAAAGCGTTGACAAATCTTACTGATCCCAAACTGTTGAACAGTAGTGTCTCTCATCATATGCCTGTGTGTAGACAGCTGTTGTGACGCCTCCGGTTTGCCCATTGAAAAACTATCCGCGGACTGTCCTGTCACTGTATGCTGATCTATAGTGCCGACATTCCAAAGGCAATGTGAGTGTGTGGATGAGAGAATTTAATTGGCAAAAATTAGTCTGTTACCAATAACCAATGGTAAACAGTGACAGACTGCTTGTAGGAAATGGCAAAGAGTAACTTTATTAGCATCTAAGTCATGTCAAGAAAACTGCAAACAAACACTCAAAGCCACTGACAAAATCTTTACTGAGCTGACTCTAGCTATTTGTTCCACAAATCTATCTGAAAACACATCTACCAACTGAGCCTTGTCAAACAATGGAGAATTGCAGTATTCATGGGTAAGTGCACAAGCGTGGCAGCTTGTCCATTACATAACGGAAATGCCAGCTTAATTGCCCTTTAACACAAGCTGCAGATGGCATTGAATGTTTGTCACACTCAAGTACACCCAGAGGGCTTTGCACTAATATTCCCAGTAACTAATCAGCTGGTCTAAGCTGCAGCTGTGGAGCAGAATAAAACATTTTGAGGTGGGATGGACAGGACTTAATTTTACCCATCGGGAATAGGATTGTGTAAAGGTTGGAATTATAAGCCAGGTGGATGCCATGGGAAGGAGTTGAAAAAAAGGGAAATTTATGTTATGCGTCAGAGTGCAACATGTTTGTCAGTTTATTTGGTGGTGATTCAGAGTCAATTTCATCAAAAGTACTGGTATGAGTTAAATTTTATATTTTGGTGAATTTGTGGTGAATTTGTATGAATACATACAATATGAGTTGTATAAAACAAACAATTTATAGAAAAAAACTAAGCATGAAATCCACCCCAAAAACTAAAGCTTTAGTACGGTGTAAGCAGATTGTACGAAAACAATCAAATGCAATTCACCAAAACATAAAATAGTTACGAATTTCAATGAAAGTGTTTTGGAAATAACACTTGGCAGTAAAATAGTAAATTGGTCTGGATAGTGTATGATCTGTAGATAGCCTGTGTTTTGCTTCCTTTTCATGATGACCCAGAGACTCATTCTTTTTAAAGATGTTACAGACTATTATAAGTGTTTTTAGTGTCTTTATTTTAGGCCCGACAAGTAGGGAAGAAACTTTACACCATTAGCTGGTTCCCGCAGCATCTTTCTAGAGTGTTCTTTTACTTTCTGCATTCGTTTCAAGGTACTGTATAGGGGACAATAAAAAAGGACATATAGCCACTAAGTGAATGCCATAGTTTCAGTTACTGAGACTCATATAGTGTTGACAGCGTTTTCACTCTCTGAGTGTTACACGACTTTCTTGGTAAGTTATAAATCTGTCAGTGGCAAAGGGATATCCGACAACTGCATCTTATTTTTATGTCTAAATGCTCTCTCGCATATGCTCTCTCTATCTCTATTTAATCCATTATGTCTGCTCCTGTTTAGCCTCAGTGAGCGAGAGACACATTATCAGTTATTGTAAGGAGTGTGTGTGGAAATCCTCAACTGTTGCTATTCTTAAGTGGAGTGACATTATCATAACATTATCCCGACATAATTTCTATCTGCTACTGTCTGCATTATCATGTTCCCAGTTAACCGGGATCGTTCTCAGAGTTTTTGATAACATTCTGGCGAGGTTCTTTCAGTTATGAAGATACGTTTTTCCAGTATGTTCTTTCTAAGTTATTTAGTATTATAAAATGGATAGTTCCGGTCCTTGATTCTGATTGGTTGAGCCACGTTTACAGTTGTTGTAAATTTCTCAACAAACATACTGTACACCTGTGGCCGCATTACATTAGTATTACTGTGCAACTGCCGTTTGCGATTCTTTGTTGCTGCATGTGTTGCTTGGCTCTTTGGAACTACATTGCTTGGCTGATGAATAAATGTGTTATAACGTTATCTACGTTATAACGTTATATCTACGTTATAACTCTGTTATAACGTATATTTTTATGGATTAACCATTTTATAAAAGTAATATAGCCACTTGAAGCCGTGTTTTACAGTGAATTTAGAAACGGAAGCCCTCTCTGTGTCATGCATGCCTAACAACGCCCCGTAGCTGTTCTAAATAATGCTTTTTTTTAGAATGTATAGTGTTATTTTATGAACATTTGTAAGAAAAATATTACTTTTACATTATTCATGGAACATTTTCTTTCTTGAAATGTTTTAGTTGGACGTTCATCTAATGTCTTTCATTTTATACTGTACTAATTGTGAAACATTTTCATAACGTTTGCAAAATGATACGTAAGCAATAAGGTATGAGGGGTTGTGCTGTATCGTGAATAAGTAACTGCTGAAGGGCGTTGTAAGGCACGGCGTGAAGCGGAGTAACCCCTTCAGCCTTTATTTAGGCCCCGTCCACTCTACTGCGTTTTCGTTTAAAAACAGAGACCTTTTGCTACGTTTGCACCTCCCATCCAGACTAAAACCGTAAAAACGAAGAACTGAAATGGAGAAGTTTGTAAACGCTGCAGCTCGTTTTGCATTTTGAATCTCCGGAGGGCGTTTAAGTGTAAACGAGGCAAAATGGAGGACTTCAAAAACACTAATGCAGAGGCTGACACTCGGCTCTATGATTGGGTGTTATCAGTCATGACGTAACCTTCCCTGATTCGTCAACCGCTGTTTACACCGACACGCGCATGCCCACTGTTGGTGAATGGTCACATGATCTGCATTTTCAGTCGTTTTAATGTGGACGGAGATCATTTCTAATACGCAGATAAAACGCTGGTGTGGACGGAGATCGTATTCGTTTTAATTCTCTGTTTTTAAATGAAAACGCAGGGGCCTTAATCACGATACAGCACTTGCCTCGAGTACCTTATTGCTTTTATAAAACGGTTACCACACAATAAAATTATTTAAGTAAAACAAATATGTATTAGTGCAATTTTCATGCAGTAAAATCACTAAAAGCCTTCCTTCCGCTAGAAAAAAATAGTCCCTGACCGTGAACGTCAACAACGTTCCAATATGTAATATGCATGAAAGCTCAAATAAAAAACAACACAGGGACTGCAGTGTTGCTAACATGTATGTCCTGTCTTTCCCCCTGCTTAGTGTGTTGGGTTTAGTCCTATCACAGTTTTCCCGCTCCTTGATAGTATTCAGTTCATTCACCTGTGTTTAGTTAATTTGTCCCAGCTGTGCCTTGTTTCCTTAATCTGTGCTCTGTGTATTTAAACCCTGTGTTCTCCCTCACTTCTGGTTAGTTCTTGATTATGAATAGTGTGGTGTCTGTGACTCCTGTGCTTTTGATTAAATTCCTGTTTCCTGATTCTCCTCGTGCTTCCCGGTCACCGCACACCATAGCAGTTGCACATGTGATAAATAAAACCATTGGGTGAAGCGGTCATAGCCATGCTTTATCATGAATAAAGCACAGCTATTGACCAATCAGATTCAAGGATTGGAACTAACTGTTTTATAAGTTTAAAAAAAATGGACAACTCAGAACATTCTTAGGGGTAATTCAGAATGTTTTTCCATCCCACTGTGATACTTTTGAATGTTTTTTCTATGTGAACAAATGCTAGAAGGACATGTTTGATATTGTGCCTCATGTCTTATAGTGTTTTGTTAATTTTGTTCTGGCACTCAAGATAAAAGAAGTTCAACTTCATGTTTAAACTAATTCATCTAGTCCTTGCATTTTTTCCCCATTCCACTGGCACATTTTAACAAAACTACAAAAATACATTTTGTGTGATTTGGCCCCCTCTAACACATTTCGTTACAAATGTAACACATTTTTTTTTTGGCTAACATGTCTATTGGGTAACAGTATTTAGTATTCATATGAGAAAGATGCAAATGCTATGATTATCCGACCTTACACATTACACACCTCATATTCGCAAATCCTGAAAGTGATAAGAGAGAGAGTGAAATGTGTGTAATGTAGCACACTGTAAAATTAATATACTGTATAGCGGGCACACCAAGTGCATTCCTGGTGTCCAGACTGTCTGGTGTCAGAGTATTACTACATGTGCACACACACTGACGCCACCATTACTAGCTGTTGTCTGTCATAGATCCATATTAAGGTCTGTCTCCATTTGATACACAACAAACATGTTTAAAGCAGAATATCTTCTATATCTGCCTCACTGAGTAAATATAACCTGTGCTAGTCATAGAACAGCTTAGGTAAAAACACACAGTCGCCAAATAGTAGCTAAATATTCAATGTTGTTTAATGCCCAATACCTAAAAGGCATTAAACAACATTGAATATTTAGCTAATAATTAAGCATGCTAATTCATTCTACAAAACAAGATATACTTTTAGCATCTATTTATTGTAGTTTGATGTTTTACAGGTGAAAGTGTCATTTTTCAGAACACAGATCAGTGGAGATCATCATGAATACAGGTAAGTGCGTTTTTAAAATACCTGTGTAATTTCTTTGCCATTTGCCCATCATTATTGTGCATTTGTCAGATTTTATGTAAAAATGTCATGACATGTGGTAGGCTAATAAGATATTGTTTAAAAAAAAAAAAGATCCGAAAGAGGTGTAGTAAGTGCTTCTGGTTCATACATCAAATATTATATAAAAGGTCAAGCCAAGCACATTGCATTGTGGGATGTGCTATAATCACACAGTAAGGTCTGTTGTATACTGTTCATTTGGACCAGCTTCGGACCAATAATATTACCGCATTACTTTATCAGCTGAGTTCATGTCACTCCTGGTTAGGAAATAATGTCATTTGGTGGGTACGGCTTGAAGCAACATGTGCCGATCAATTTGTGTATGATATCAAAATTATTTGAGACTAGAGAGCAGACGGCTCAGTATGCTTTCAAATCGCTTTTGCGGTACTTTGATGTCATACACCAATCTGTCTGCAGTGAACAGACCTACAGTAAAACAATATGTCGGCTTTCCTGCAAAGCCTTACAAATCAGTTACTGCATACATTGTATGCTGTTCTGTAAAGGACTAACTTTTTACATTACCATTCAAAAGTTTGGGGTTTGAGATTATTATTATTAGGCTATTATTATTTTTGTCTCTTATGCTCATCATTTGCATGTATTAGATCAAAAATACAGTAAAATACAAATAAATTTTATGAAATATTATGACAATTTAAAATGTTTTCAATTTGTTAACATATTCAATAACATAAGATTATTATTATATTTTGTCTCTTATGCTTAGCATTGGCATGTATTAGATCAAAAATACATTAAAATACAAATACATTCTATGAAATATTATTACGATTTAAAATTTTTTCAATTTGCTAACATATTCAATAACATAAAATGTTAACATATTCAATAAAAATAATTAATTTATAATTATTAATTAACAACAATAATTCTAATATCCTGGTTTTGTGCTCAAGAAACATTTCTTATTATCAATGTTTAAAACAGTTGTGCTGCTTAATATTTTGTGCAAACTAATATTGTTGTAAGGATTCTTTAAAGGATAGAAAAGTAAAAAAAAAAAAAAAAACATTTATTTGAAATACTTTTTTTGTAATTATTAATGTCTTTAGTCTCACTTTTGATCTATTTAATATTTAAAATAAAATTTAAAATAATCAAACTGACCCCAAACCTTTGAACAGCAGTGTACATTGTTTCATTTTATTTACTTTTTTTTTTGCATTATCAGTTGTTGCAATAATGTTGCATTTAAATTGCATGTGCTTTGCTTTCTGTTTGTTTTGCATGTATGCTTCTCTCTCTTTGTGTGTGTGTGTGTGTGCAAACAAACACTCCAGATAGCGGAGGACGTGCTAATAAAAGAGCATCCCTGTTGCTCACTCTCTGGCCTGTGAAGAAGGCCCAGAGCTCACCCAACCTGTACGCTGCTGCAGGTATCAGTAATGGAGCGTGACTGTCTAACAGACACAGATCTTTAAAATAGAGTTTTTAGAATGTCTTTTTGCAAATCCGTGTTAAGTAATTTAAATGTTTTCTGCCCAGTGTTCTGTTCGTGTGTGCGTCTTCAAGCATGCTTGTCTTTCGCATGTTTGCAACATCTGTTTTGTTCCATATTTGTCTTGCTAAGTGTGTAAATAACAGAGGCATTTTCAGATTTAGGCGTTTATTGTCAATATAATTCGATTTTAAAGGAATAGTTCAGCCACATAATATTATTTTCTCACTCTATCTCTCAATTTTCCTTGAATATTCATAGCAGACTTACAAGAAGAGAAAACAATGACCTGTGTGTGTTTTAGTTAATTAACATCTTTAAATTAAACCTTTCAATTTAACATGTTAATTTAGGGTCATTATAACAAAATAAAAAGGTTAATGTCGTTAATTATGTGCCTTAAGCCATAATATAGTATAATTAAACATTAATAATGTGCATAATGTGAAAATTTCTTACCATCAGAGTAATTCATGGATAAAGTTAATTTGACAGAACTTTCTAGTTGACTGACAGCCCTACATTAAAGTAAAAGGTTTTGAGACAATTATAATATACCAGTGAAAGAAAAAAGAAAAGAAAAAGAAACTACTGGCCACATTTTCTCTGAACAAATGGTGTGATATAACAGTTTTCCAATTGAATGTAACCTAATCTGGCTTCTTAATTTAAAAATAATGTTTAGTTTTATGTGGTAAATATTGTAGACTCTGTTCAGGCTACCCTTAATGTTACCCTTTAGCCTTTCAAAGACACACTCTCTATTATACTACACTGATCTCTAGTAAAAATTGAGAATTGCTGCAATTTTTAAGGATCCAGACCATTTTATTGTTGTTTTCTGTTGCTTTAGTGAGTTTGCTGAAAAAGTGGCAGGATGTCAAGACCTGCCAGGGATATGACAACACATCTTTAAATTTTAAAAAGCTGCTGAATGTTGAATTATTTAAGGTACATAGGCTATTTATCAGATGTCAGTTTGAATAGCAAAATGGAGACCATACCCTTCAATTTCAAGTATACAGTCCATACATTACTAGACCCTCTGTCATCCTCACAGCATGTATATTTTGTAATAGAAGATTTTTGTTCTTCCACTCTTTAGTGTTGTAGATTTTTTTAATCATCATAATGAGTAAGAGGAGTAGGTCTTTCAAACATTGTGTGGTCTTACTAGCTCTCTCTGTGTTAAGTGGTAGCTTCTGCTCTTTAATCTTCTGTCCTCTGTAATCCTGCATCTCTATTTTCATTCTCATATTGTGTCCTCCAGTTAGATGTTTTCAGGCATAATGGACCTAAATTTTGAGGGGCCACCAATACTGGCTCACATTTTGAAATAAGCAAGATAGAACATAACCCCCACAGTAACATAAGAATTAGTTTATATTTAAACTGGGAAATGTTTCCCCATAATTTAAATGGGAATAATCCTTCTATATGCTTTGCATGTTTTCTCAGATATCCGTCTTGATTTTCTGTGGTCATACTGTTATCATAAAAGTAAATTCCTTTTTTTTGCAAAAAAACACAACCAAATGATTAGCTCACTTATGTAGTTGTTACAATTTTTATGTTTATTTTAATTATTAATAGTAATACATATTTTTTCTCCATAGGTAGTGATTCCCAGTCATCAGATTCAGGCAAGTATTTTCTGGGTATGTATGTGTGTGTGTGTGCACATATATTTTTATATATATATATAAATTTATTTTTTTGTGTATGTGTGTGTGTAGATGCCTGGCGTTCACGCAGTGTGTCTGAGGGGTTGAGGAATGGAGACGCCAGCAGCTCATCCTTGACTGCTAAAGGCTTCCGGAGCGTTAGACCCAACTTACAGGAAAAGAAATCTCCTACACCGGTACTTTTTTTTTAAATTACAATGCAATTTGGGCTGTTAATGCATTCTTGCTTGATCATACTGCTGTTATATTTTTTTTATTGTACTTCATGAGTGTTTAGATTAATATTGGCCATGTCATTCCAAAATGACAACTTATTTTTAGAGACATTTAGACAAGGGTTCATATCAAGTGAAAATATCAAACTGAAATTTCTCTATTTCCTCTATTTAAAATTCACTCTAATTAAATTGATTTTATATATTTGAATTGACCTTTTCTCTGTCAGGTCCCCTTGCCGCCCCCTAGGAGAGAGAGCTATCGCATGACCCCTAACCCCCCATCTTACAGTTCCCTTACACTACCGTCAGACACCTTCCTCTCTCCCCCACAGAATGATGATGTAATTTCCACAGGCTCTTACACTATCCAATCTAGAGCCACCTCTAGATTTTCAAACTCTAAGATCACCCAAACCTACACGAGCAACCCTGGAGTCCCCCTCGAGGAGTCCCCCTTGTCCCAACAGGCTAATGCTAACAGTTTTATCACTCGGGTTCTTGGGAGCAAATTGTCCTCTTCGAAATTCACCACTGACCATCTAAATGCAGCACCTAACAAGATGAATATGATTGAAACTGACCCTATGTCTAAAACTAAACGGAAAGGTGCATCCGCTCCCCCACCTCAAGACCCCACTGCCACTTCTGAAATGCATGTAGCCTCTCTCTCCATCCAGTTAGCTTCCCGCAGTCCAGAACCCCAAGCAGAGACCCAATCAGGGACTGAGACTGAATCCAGGACTAACGCATTGGACCCCGCTGACCCCATGCAAGCCCCTGTCGTACCACCAAGACCAGCCAGCAATTTGGTGGTATTACTGTCATTCATTTACAGTGATAATGTACACTTACTGTGCCAGTCAAAAGTTTGTAATAATTCATATGTTTTAATGCTTTAGAAAGAAGACCTTTACGCTATCCAAAGCTGCATTTATTTGATTATAAATATAACAAAAGAGTAGGCTTAATGTTGTGAAATATTATTACAACTTAAAAGAAACATAATAAAAGCTTAATGCCATTCATTATTGCAAACTTTTGACCAGTAGTGTATCTCTTACTCTTAAACTAACTGTATAAACAGCAACCATTCACCCTCATCTGTTGGGATATAGTGAACAAACTCAGACGGCATGATGAAATAGTGTGTGTTTCTGCTAATTACTCATTTTATGTTTCCAGCCAACCATTTATTTCTTCCCACAGATTTGCCTGTTCTTCTTCACTCAACATGGTTAATTTGCTTCAATCACTTCTTGCTCACTGGCTTTGTTTTGTGTTCACTTTAATTTCTTGTCTTCCTTCCCTTTTATTCCCACCCACCTCCATCAGCGTGAGTTTTCCCCTGTAAGAGGGGGCACTGGAACGCTCTCTTCTGGACCCCCCTCCCCAGACCCATCAGCTCGTCGGTCACCGTATAGCCGGGCGAGTCAGGATTCCCCCGACTTCCTGTCGGGACTATTGCCCAAAGCCCTCTCGCCAACTCCCTACACCCCTCTGGAACGTTCTGGGCTAATGTTGGCCTCACCTGCTGCGTCACCATTAACCGTGTCTGCACTGAGTCATTATTCATCGTCCACGGTCGGGCTGGAGGAGCTGCAGATCTGCGACATGGACTCCTCCCCCGCGGCCACACCTACCCCTTCCCCCACTCTCAGCCACGCCTCCAATGCCCCTGACGAGCTTCCTACCGCCCCGTCATCTGCCGCAGGCACTAACGTAACTATCACGCATGACTGGCGCACCTCACCTCAGTCTGCTGTCACGTTTGTTTGAATCTACTCGTGTTTGTATGTCCTCACTAGTCTTTCAGTCTTTCTATTGTACGTCTAACTTTGACATGCTTTATGTGTCAGCTTACAGCAAGTGGCTGTCTTGGTTTTCCCTCTGTTCTATGTATTCAGTTTTTCATTGTGTGTATGAATGCTGATTCCCATTTAAAGGGTACCTATTATGGATTTTTGAAAATTGCCCTTCATGTAGTGTTTAACATAGATCTAAGTGAACGAATACATCCTGCAAAGTTTTAAACATGAAAGTTCATCGTATACAAAGTTATTGTCTCTTAAAAGTAAGAGTCGACTCTGAGTCACTGATATGAATCGTTCGAAGAACGATGCTTTTCCTTTGTCTGGTTGACGTCAACTTGACAAGTTATTTGAATAAGAA
>JAOTRC010000012.1:11562794-11575590 GCA_027497675.1 Cyprinella lutrensis | reverse complement strand
TAAACACAAACTTTTATTTTGGATGCGATTAATCGCGATTAATCGTTTGACAGCCCTAATATATATATATATATATGGATGTCCTATGTACCTGCCTGTGATCACCCAGTGGTATCTGTCATTGTGCACCACAGACAAGTTTTTGTCATTTGTTGTATCGGTAAGTTGAGATTTAACTGACTGATACAAGGTTCAGTGTCAAATATGTATTAATACAATTTAAGTAATGCATATTTTGCCTGCAAATGTGTGTGCATTTACAGGGAACTTTCCTTTAAGAAAGGCGATGCAGTCAACATCATTAGACAGATCGACAGTAACTGGTATGAGGGGGAAAACAGAGGTCGGATTGGGATTTTCCCCATCTCTTATGTTGAGGTCAGTGTCTGTATAACCTACTGAGTTAAACTAAACCCTGACATACACTTAATCATATTCTCTCTTGCTTTCTATCTTTTATTCTCTCCTTCAGAAGGTGCCATCTCCAGAGCGGAGGCAGCCTGTCAGGCCGCCTCCTCCAGCTCAGGTTCGAGATATGGGAGAGGCCATAGCACGATACAACTTCAATGCTGACACTAACGTAGAGCTTTCTCTTAGAAAGGCAAGTGTATACACCTGTAACACCCCCTCTACCATCTCTCAAGCTCTAAAATATACGGCCTTAATTTTAAGCATGCATATTTGCTGTTGTAGGGGGAGCGAGTGATCCTCCTAAGGAAGGTGGATCAGAATTGGTATGAGGGAAAGATTCCTGGCTCAAACAAACAGGGCATTTTCCCTGTGTCCTATGTCGATACGGTCAAGGGCTCTCCTTCCAAGAGCCCCAGTCACCAAGGAGACACACATACACATAGGGCACAGAAGGTAAGTCTTGGGCCAGTTTTGGACTATCACACCCACAAAGTCTGACCTTGTTTAAGTCAATAAGTTTATAAACCAGTCGTTCTGATTTCTTTCTTCCTTGCTCAAGCACGATACAGACTCCCATTTCCAGTGGCTTGATTCTGCCACTAGGACACACCTTCAAATTGTCACTAGCGAATGGCTGTCCCTCACATTGGGTGTGTCCACCACTTCCTGTGGCAGTCCAGTGCCTCCCACCCCTCCTCCCTTACCCAACCACCTACAAAACAAATGCCTCCAATCCCCTGCTCCACTTGTGAAAAGGGTTACCCCACCACAAAATCTTTCCTCCCCTTTTTTCAGCCATGGACCAATCACTTCAGAGTCCTCAAATGTTTCCCATGATCTTGTTTACAAAGATAAACCAACAGACATAGATGTAAAAGAAACTTTCAGTTTACCCATGAAATGGATCACAGACTATAATCAGGAGCTGTTAAGAACTAAACGAAAGGAGCATGATGGCGAAAAGCTCTTAGAAGATATGTATGTAAAGGAGCACAGCTTGAAACAAAACTATGACCCATCTAGGCCAATAAGCGAACATGATCCATTTGGTGAGGTTACGTTGACGTTTCTAAAAAATCAACTCCATAATGAACTTCAAAGCAGATTGGCCAATCGATCGAAAAGCATACCTATTCAAGATGTATTACCTCATAGCCCTATCCCCATCAGTTCAAGCCACAAATCAGAAAATAAATTGGATAAACATCATGATATCTCTGAGAAAAAGGCTGAGGAGCTGCTGTCAGTCATTTTGAATGAGAAAACAGAGTTTTACAGTCCAGTAGCTGCACTAAAATGGGAGGAGCTTCCAGAGTTGTACATACAGGAAGAGGATGATGAAACAGTCAGCAGATCAGCCTTGGATGCTGTTTCAAAAAAAGAGGTGCAACATGCAGTGTGACAGAAGCATGATAGTCTGGTTGTTTGCCGGGAGTAAAAAAAACTCTTAAACCTTAAAGGCCCGTACACACCGGGACGAATATCAACGCACGTTATTCGTCAGCGTGTTTCAATGCGTTTTTTGTGTTCACACCCAAGTGATTTTCGCTGACGATGAGCGAGCGAGAGTGAGCATGCAAATTCATTCCCTGACATTAGATGGTGCCCATTTGCCATGCAATACCACTCCGTAACAGTTCTCTTTTATCAAGATGTGTGTAGTCCCTGCTGCGTTTGTCATATAGTTCTTTATGTTCTAGCACCAACGAGATATGCAGCTCTACAATCATCTTGCCTTGCATATTCCTCGTCTTATTTCTTCCTGGCTGTGTAGATAACGATGCATATATCTTCTTCACCATTGCATATGTGTGCTCGGCATGACCGTTTTGTGTTTGAGCGCCCCCAAGTTGTGTTTTACTCTCTCTTCAGAAGCTCCAAACACGTGAGCAAAAGCGCCAATTTCTTTGGTCGGATAGTTTTTGACGAGGCGCGTCAAACTAAAAAAAAGAAACTGGGGTGTTTTTTTTTTTTTAATTATGCTTTTACTCGTGGCGTTTGACACATCGGTGTGAACACACACATTGGTGCCCTTTGTTTAATCACGAGGCGTTAAACGTCGGCGAATAACACGCGCGGAATTCGTCCCGGTATGAACAGGCCTTAAGTTTAATGGTATTTTTTTTTTTTGTCAATTCTGAAAAAAATATATTATTTGCATGTTCTTTGACTAAATTAAAGGGGCCATATTCAACATATTTGTAAAAAAAAATATTATAATAATAATTCTACGAAATTCGTATGTATAGTGTTTTTCAGTGTTTCTTAAACAGACTGATTTTGCATCTGAACCTAATTAGAAAATTAAAACCTCTTCACACCAAGAACCATAACTATAAACTTAACTATACCGTTAACTAGCATCCACACATCCGCAGACGATAATTTTCCGTTATATTATAAGTGTGCGCTGTAGTTATTGTTGTCTGCCACTTTAAATGCTCAAACATTTTAAAGTCAAGGGGATTCTGATTGGCAGTCAAAATTTGTATTGTTCATCAGTTAAAAAAAAAAATGTTATTGTGTTCGTTCCCCTGAGCTAGCTAGTTGTGGTGTGGACTTCCCATTTCTCATAGAATAAGAATAATTATATTTCTTTTTATAGGTATTTATCATTTAAGGGTCAGAGTCCGTTGGAAAAACATTTATGAAGATATGCCCAGTTTCCTGTGGTATCATCAGTTTTACCAATCCTGCGTTATCCTTATTTCTTTGCCATTTCTGGACGTGCTAAACTTCTGGATACTGAATAGTTGTAGATAAGTAAATAGTGAAGGTTATAGCAAGATTTCTGAATAGAAATAAATAGTATACTTTAATTCCATTTCAAAAGATCGAGGAAAGTCCTGCTTTCCATGATATGGCCCCTTTAAATAGTCTTTGTCTCACTAGTCTTGTGTGAAATTTTGACAGTCAGGCTTACAGTTGTAAAAAGTAGTTCACTTCAGTAGTTTCAGCTTTGTCCTTCTCTTTGCCAGGCTGACTCCTCCTCCATCACTCCATCGCTCCCCTTCACCTCCTCCCCCACCCAAAAGTCCTCCCTTACTCTGTCCTCTACTAGCTTTTCTCCTCCACAAATTGAATCATCTTCCTCTGGCGTTCACTGTTCTCCACCGTCTTTTTCCAAAACTTTTCAATGTTCTATTTCTTCACCTCTTCCTTTGGTGCCCTATTCCTCCTCTATCCTCCAAGCCTCAGACAGTCCTCTCCCTCCCTCTCTCTCCACTCCTCCTTCTCCTCCTCTGTCTCCTCCAAACTCCCCAATCCCTCTTCCTCCTCCTTCAGCGACTCTTAACGTTTATCCTTCTTCGGCCTCTTCTATGCCTTATAATTATCAATACATTTCGTCTCCTCCTCCCTCATTTCCGCAACCACTTCTTTCTTCTGTGTTTCCTCAGCTATCCTCTCCTACTTCCACTCCTATTTTCTCAAATATCCCCTCCTCCCACTCTCCTTCTCCTCCCTCCTCTCCTCATTTCTCACCAATCCCACCATCTCCCCCTTCATCTCCTATTCCATCTTTCCATCCACCTCTTTATTCCTCCTGCCAGCCTCTTCTGCCAACTATTCCAGCCTCGCCACCCTCCACTCCTTCTCCTCCTCCATCTTCTTCCGACCGCATCCCATCTCCTAAAATTCCACCTTCTCCTCCCAGTTCTCCTACACTCCTTTCCTCACATCCTCCCTCCTCTGCACCTCAGCCCTCACCATCCACCGCCCCATCCTCTACACCCATTTCTCCTCTCTCCCCACGTTCACAACCTCGGTCTCCTAAGATTAAGGTAAAAATAATGTACAAAACGGTATTTTCAGGGGTGACGTGTGGTGCATGCACGTGTGTATTGATGTGTGACATGTAGAATTTTTTTTTGACATTAAGCAAATTTTAATAGTCATTTAATTTGTGGATATTAACCCTGGACCTATTCATTTAAAACAAATGTCAAGACTTTATGATGGTCTTTTCTTCCCTATTGTAGTTTATATAATTGAAATGGCTTCTCAAACAAGAAACAATGTAGGACGGGACTTGAATTTTTCCATCAGAAACTGATTGGATCGTTGTTGTTCGCTCTTGTTGGGTTCTAATGTGAGTGACAGGTTGTCCAGCCCATCAGAGAAGGGATGTTGTTGTGAATGGGAGGGGAAGTTATTTTGATTTAACATTACGAGGGAGTTAAAAATGTGCACGGATAAATCATTTATAATAATTAAATACATCTTCATGTTTTCCAAACCTCCCATAGAAATATCGCAAGCTGCTCTTGCCACACAGGTCATTGTGACCAGGACCAAGCAAGAACATACAGTATGGACCACTTTTGTGTCTTTATGCTGTTTTCTGTTGGTATTTAAAATATTTCACCATATCAGTTATCAGCTGCTTTTAGAGACTTATTTTTCAGTCCCTATTTTTACATTTATTTTTACATTTATTACAAATTTAACAGATTAATTTAATCTTGTATTCTCAAATCTTAAAATGAACATCCATTTTAATGCCTAAATTCAGCATTTAAAATGACAGACTTAGTGTTTCTTTTTAAATAAAAAGTACATAATTTTAATATCAGCATTTTATCAATAATCAGCCATAACATGACAGATTTTTAATATACCTGTCCTTATTTTTAGCTTAACAGCCAGTTGTTACCAGGACCTGTTTTTATAGCAAGAGCTGGATAAAATTTCATTCTGTCTACATCAGAAAATAACATATGGTTTTTTAATGACAATGGGTCCAATGATGCCACATTCACAATATTGCCACAATATGCCAATGTCACTGCCTACCCATGACAAGATTCACCGCACGTTACTGGTCCAATCCATTCTTTCTCTTTTTTGTTCACTGGAAATTTGTTTTTGATAGTTTTGTTGGTTGAATGAATAGGACTTACAATCATCATTCATTATTTTAAATACGTCTCAAGGGTCCATATAGTGCAAGTGAGACAGGTGTGTTTTTGCATGTCTGTGTCTCTTACTTGCCCAAAGTTGGACTGTACTTATCCGATCCCTAATAATTCAAGATTTTGGAATCACTACTAAAACTGAAATGGAATTAACACAGCATTATTTATAACCTCATGCATAGTCTTAATCTCAATGCCAGCAATGGATTTTGTACGGGAATGCTGATCTCTGATTGGATGCCTTGCATTTGATTCTTGCAGACAGTTTATAGGCAGGAAGTGGTGGTTGAGGGTAAACCACCACGTAGCCCCATTTCCACCAGGAGGCGCTGTTTATCTCCCTGTTTATCACCCAGTAGAGCACGAAGGGTAGGATGGAGTGTGCTGTGACACTAGCACCAGTGCAGACTGGGAAATAAACCCCTTTCTAATCTCTTTTATAGCCCTCTGGTCGCATCATGGGTGGATTTCCTCAATGTGTGTATTGTAACAACAGGTTCTGTGATGAGGATGAAGACTCATAGAATGACATCATGTGCCTGGATTTGGCATGATATTCTGACGCGTTAAAGTGTTACATACACACTATAGTGACACTTTCCACTCTTTTTCTCTATCTCTCAGAAAATGGTGCAGGATTCCCAGAATGCAGGCGGTGAACCGTAAGTACATTTTACAGTCGTTGACGCTGTTTGTGTTTGTTTATTCACTGTCCAAACGTAAACAGCACATTTTAAAAACATTATTTTAATGTTGCTCAAGCTTCCAAGCTGTCTACAACTATGTCCCTCGTAATGAGGATGAGCTGGAGCTGAAGGAGGGGGACATTGTTGATGTCATAGAGAAATGTGACGATGGCTGGTTTGTGGGTATGTCTTTTATAAAGCTACTACAGCACCTCTCCAAATGGTATATAATTTCAATTAACAAGACTTGCTTGAAAGCTATTCTTTTGAACTTTATATTCATAAAATAATCCCAAAAAAGGTGTATCAAGGATTACTGATTAATATATACTGTATATATTAAGCCACTCAATTGTTTTTAGCTGCTATCAGGAATAAGTACTTTTTAAAATATATTCGAATGGACAGTTATTTTAAATTGTAATAACATTTCACAATATTACTGTTTTTACTGTTTTTTTGTTTGTTTTTTGTTTTTGTTTTTTTACTTTTTTAAGAGTTATTTTTAAAACCATCATATTGACCCCAAACTTTTGATCTGTTGTTGATATACTAAAGGGTTTTATGTGGCAGGCTGTACTTGTTTCAGGGTGCTTTTAAGCACTTGAATTTGACTTTTCGAAAGTTTAAGTCCTGGAAAACCCTTGAAAACAGCCATTTTTATGAAGAAGTACTTAAAAAGCTTGAATTATTAAAAGACAATATATGGGAATCTGTTTTTAAATTGTATTGATAAAACAATCTTATCACACAAAATTAATGCTGCAGCCCGTCTTATATAGATATAGAGGCATTTCACAGAGGCTATGTGCGTGATATTGCTAATTTAAATATCCAAGTGCAACTTTTATTCTTCAAGTCAATCATATATTGCAATGGAGAAAAAAAATCAGCTCTTGAAAAAAAGATGAACAGTCCTTGAAAGTCTTGGAATTAGGTTTTACAGTTTCTGTACAAACCATGTTATTTTAGAGCTAGTGTTATTACTAAATATAAATATAAACAAACGGACGATTTGAGTTGAAGATATTTTATTTTACCTGCACCGCTAGTTATAAGAAATCAGTTACTTTGGCCAGTTGTCAGTTATACAATCATTGTACAAAAATATTTGACCAAATAATGTGATTGACCAATCAGAATCAAGAATTCCAGAGTAAATGTAATTATGAAAACAAGTTTAATGACATGTTTTGACTATATCATGTTGGTTAAAACTGTTCATGAAAGTTATTGTATTGTATTGCTGATAATCGTCTGGTCTTTGTTTTCAGGTACCTCTCGTAGAACCAGTTTATTCGGAACGTTCCCAGGAAACTATGTTAAAACGCTTTAACAAAGAGGAAACAATGGCACAAATACAGCCACTCCAGTGCCTACTGTGTAGGGCCAATGAGGCACCTCACCTTTGAGAAAGTGCGTGTGCGTGTGTCTTTATGTGTGAGTGTGTTCACAAACACAACACAACTTTTTTTAGCTCTGCCATTTCTGCACAGACAAACCACTGAAATTAATTTCACTTTGAGCACTTTTTTTGTGCCATCACACAATCTCCTCACTGTTCCTTTATCTGCTATTTTGATATTTTGTTATTTTCCAGGATGAAGTAAAGTTAGTACGATGAGGATTCAGGTAGCATGGTATTGAGTGAGGTCAGTAGAACAGTATAAAATTGTACTGAGGGGAAACCCCAGACATCAGTGTTAAACTGAGTGTGTGTGTATATCTGTGTGTAGTGTTATAAACAGTACACGGTTAATAGCAATATAGAGACCACTGGTTATAGATGACGATGTATAGTTTCATTAAAATGAGCAACAAGTGATGTCATGGACGATTCTAAAATGGTTAGTTCCCTTTTGGTGGTCAAAATAAGGAAGTGATAGAAACAGATGTGTTTTTAACCATTAATTGTATAGTTAACTATGGGGTGAATTCACTTTTTCCAAGTCTTCTCAATGGCAAAAAATGACCCAATCATCCTGAATTCACCCCTACTTTTGCCATACAGAATTACAAAATAACACTCATGGAGAAATGTTGCTATTGTTTAAGTGGCAATCTTTCATATAGGATAATGTTTGTATAATTATCAGTGCATTGTGGGTATTTGTATATTGCATTGACATTATGGGAAGGAAAGATGCTTTTATGGAATTTGGTAACAAATATTTGATTAATGAACATGTTTTTTTAATGTTTACTTGAGAATTTTTTGAATGGACTGAGTTTTAGAATTGTAAACCAGGTGTCAGTGAACCACCTGACTTTCATACAGTAAAAAACAAACATGTAAATCATGATTAAATCATTGTTGGTTTTAGTAATGAATGGCAACAATGTTACAACAAGAAGTAGAGCCTGTTATTATATTTAATTTTTTTTTTTTGTTAACCTAAATTAACTAATTTATCTAAAAGGTAATTTCTCAATTTTCACTTTTTTTGAAAGTTTGATCTGTGGTATAATACTTAAATTTATGCCGCATTTTATATGCCACATTTCTCATGAGATTGACTCGTATAGAGATCGTATCGTAACGCAATAGAGAGAGTTGTTGGTCTTTGATGAATGTTGTTCACCTTTCGTTTTTGAATGATTTGTATATCAGTATTTTCTGCACGAAGTGTATCACTTGTGTTCTCATGTGAAAACATGTTGCATCGGCTTTTACAAGTACATATATTCAGTATATGGAAAAGTGTGTCAATGATATTCACAGACAGCAGAGCAATCTTAAAGCACCTTAAACATTTATTAGTTCTATTATTTTTGTTTTCTTTAAAGTTGAAGTGCTGGGTTATCTGTTTAGCTGTCCAATGGCTGATGGGAAGGGTTTTGGAGAGCTGTTGAGGCAGACATTACACACTTCAGCTTTAAATATTTGAATCCCACTGTTTGCATTTTCCAGCTTCACAGCTGTGTTTGCTGATACTTTATATGTCATTTTGTATTGTACTGTACATGAGTTTCACGTCCATTATAAAGCTTTCATTTCACACGTTTGGTTTCTTTCATCTGTTTTTTTAATCATTTATACTTCATCCCATGAGCCAAATTTGTTCTACATACCCAACTTCTGTGGTGCAAAAAAAGTATGCAAAAAAAGAAATAAGCAAAGAACATTTTGGGGACTAATAAAGGACTTTCTTCAGCACAGGATGGATACGGATGCACACTGTAGTTAAACTACAGTCACTGTTTGCCTTTGCTACAGCCACAAACTACTCGCCACTACTAAAGACAGTGGATTTTTTTGGAGGATATTGTTTTGCCTTTTTCTTTATAGGCATATAATGTTTGAGTTAACACTATGGTGTTATTTGATTCGTGTGTGCGTGTGCTTGATGAACTGCTGAGCTTAAGAGGATCTTTAACCTGCTCACTTTCAAATAAAGCTTTCTCCTTCTTTATTATTTTTATTTTATTATATTTATCTCCCTCCCTCTGTCTTTGCTCTTTTTTCTATATCCAATAAACTTCTGCTCAGTTGTTTAAGATTCTGTTTATCCACTGTTTATCCAGTAATGGTATTGTAATTTTTGTATTCATTTCATGTATTTTGCAACCTTTTTATATTTCTCTTTTCACAGCTAAAGGGGCATACACTCCACACCTGTCCAATTTCTCATTAATGCAATTATCTAATCAACCAATCACATGGCAGTTGCTTCAATGCATTTAGGGGTGTGGTCCTGGTCAAGACCATCTCCTGAACGCCTAAGGCTGTGTTTAAACGGAAACGATTCTGAAGAGAAAACGCAAAAGTGGCGTTCCCTCATCACTTTTTATTCTGCGTTTAGACGGGCGCTTTGTGTGGGAAATCCGTGTGCAAATGGTGACGCAAAAGTGTGTGAAATTCAATGTAGTATGCACTTCAGGTGGCTAGGAGTGCATTCTACGACAACACCAAGTCCACGCGCCTGCGTACAGCCTTCACTGTCAAGCAGACTTTTGCGTTTTTACCGTTTACACAGGAACGCGGCGGTGGAGCATTTTTAAGATTTCCACTTGGAGGGTGGTTTCACTTTTTTTTTTTTTTGCGTTTTTAAGCCTCAAAAACGAGGCTTACCAAATACCAGAGAATGGGCTGGTATTTCACAATCTACTCATTTACTTGGATTTTCGTGCACAACCATTTCTAGGGTTTACAAAGAATTGTGTGAAAAGGGAAAAACTTCCAGTATGCAGCAGTCCTGTGGGTGAAAATGCCTTGATTCTAGAGGTCAGAGGAGAATAGGCCGACTTATTCAAGTTGATAGAAGAGCACTTTTTTTCTGCAACAGCAGAAGACGCCACCGGGTACCACTCATCTCCACTACAAATAGGAAAAAAAGGCTACAATCAGCAAGAGCTCTCAATTATTATCATTACATTGATGTTTTGTCCACACACACACACTCACAAAAAACATAACTAAAACATAACACACAGGTCAAGGATTTAAATCTGTAGCCAGAGAAATGTGAGCTTCTGACTTATTATCATTGACTTTTATTTCGTTTGGCCATATCCCCAAAAACCTTTTATGGAATAAATCAATCAGGCCTATTGAAGTCCAATTCCTTTCAATGTCTTTGGGGTTACATTGTTACTCTGATGTTAAAGAGCTAGAAAATTCTATTATAACAGCATTATGTCATTTATTTGTATATATGTAAATCTGACTGAACTAAAAGATGAAGGAATTGATAAGACGAGAGATGGAGGAAGCCCAACTGTTTGTTCCTGGGGAAAAAAAAAATCGGTGGAAGGAAACAGAACAGAGTTTACATTTGGATCCATGTCCACTGCCTTATGTTTATTATTACTTTATCAACAAAGTAGGAGTATAAAAGCAGGCCACATGAGAGGAGAATATGTAAAAATGAGGGAAACTGAACAGGGCTCTTCTTAACCTGTGATATACAGAGAAATCCAGATTGGTAATAAAAGAATGTGCCTGTGAGACCTCACAAGCCTCCACTTCGTACACTCACCAAATAAGGGCAGAAGTAGTGAGCTCTGTCTCCAGGCCCATATACAAGCACCCGGCCCACCATGAGGACCAGAGTGTCCTGCCTCTATCTCTGATGGATGCATGACAGTGAGGTCAATGTCTCTGTGTAGCTCTGATCTAAGAGCAGAAGGACCACCTTATAATAACAGAAAAGGGAACCTTGAACTAATGCTTAAACCTTATAGGCTGGACAAATATGGGCACACCTTGGCTATTTTCAGTAATTCATTTCTTGTGATTCGTTAACAATTTTAATCTTAAATTTCTTAAATTGCCATTTTATGGATGAACTTGATTTTACCTATTACCGATTTTACCGGCAGCCAGAGCACTGGTCGATCTGCGTCAAGGAGAGAAATCGGTTTCACCCTAGTGTCAGAGTGTCAATGGAACGAGGAGGCAATCTAAGATCTGCACCTCCCAACTTCACTCAACGGACTCATTTAGTTGGCCCTACGGGTGGATTCCCGACTGTAACAAGTCGAGCAACGGGTCACGTCCACCCGCACAAATGGTCCACGGATCAGCGGCAGGGACGTGGTCAGCTCTGTCTAGGATTACAAACCCATGCAGGTAGGGTGAGCTCGACTTTCCCATTGGGAGATAGAGAGACGGAGATTCCAGGGCCTTTGCCTCTATTGCGGAGGGACGGGCTACAATGCTTACTACTGCCCGGTGACACACACTTAACTGTCAAGAGCTCTTTGAATAATTGGTCATGCCATCCTGGCTGTCCAACTCCACAGTGGTCTTCCAGGCCCTCGTCAATGACATGCAGCAAGACTGTCTGTTCCTTTCCTGGAGTACATCATCTCGTCTGAAGGAGAGCGTATGGACCCTGAGAAAGTTAAGGCTGTGGTAGAGTGGCCAAGCCTAGATTCCCGTAAGGACCTACAGAGGTTTCTGGGGTTCGCCAACTTCTACCGGTGTTTTATTCGCAACTTCAGCCAACTAGCTGCGCCTCTGACTGTCTTGCTGAATTCCTTATCCCTAGCTGAATGTAATTATGACATTGGTAACAAGGAGTTGTTGCCAGTCAAGTTAGCTTTGGAGGAATGGTGTCACTGGTTGGGGTCGGGGGTACCTTGTATCGCCTGGACTGATCACAAGAACCTAGAATACATCAGAATTCCCAAAAGATTGAAGGTTGGGTGGGCACTTCTTTTCGGTCGTTTTTCTATCGGAATATGATCTATCTTTGATTTTGGAATATGATTTGATCAGAATATCAAACCCGACTAATTATCTCATATTTTTGTCCATTCCGAACGCTTGTTTACTCCCAAATGCATTTTACCTGAGACCCTATTTGTCTCAACACTCCCATGGGAGGTCAAATCGAAGGTCAAGATGGTAGCGACCGGTTGCCCACTGAATCGCTTATTTATGCCGAAGGGATTACAGTTTGATGTCATTCAGTTGGGTCATTGCCCCAATATGGCTTGTTATCCAGGAGATACCACACTAGCTTTTTAGTCACTCAATGTTTCTGGGGGCCACTTATGGCTTGTGACAATAACAGTTTTGTTTTGGCTTGCTCGGTTTGTTCCACTGGTAAGACTTCCAATTGATCCCCAGATGGGTTACTTCAACAACTGCTTGTCCCTTCGAGACCCTGGTCCCATATTGCACTAGATTTTACTTCTCTCCCGCCCTCTCAGGGTAACATATTCATTTTGACCGTGGTGGCCCAGTTCTCGTAGGCAGCTCACTTTAACCTCTTTTACTGAAATTACCTTCAGCTAAGGAGACAGCCTCCTGATGGACATGGTCTCCGACAGGGG
>JAOTRC010000012.1:11466207-11477489 GCA_027497675.1 Cyprinella lutrensis | reverse complement strand
GTGATGATTACGTCCTTGCAGATCATCTGTCCATCATCGTATAAAGCCCGCCCTGGCAATTTGATTGGCCCGATGATCTCTGAACCGACCATAATTACTCCTCACTGGATCGAGTCTAGACCGAACTTCCCGTCCAAAAAATGTTGTGGGCGGAGTTCGGGCTGGCATCCAGGCTAGTAGGATAGTATGCCTTTAGGTATCCCTGTTGAGCATACCTGAGTGATATTGGTTTCTGGTAGTAGTTTGGGTGTCAAAAGTCTGTTAGACGGGGGTGTGATTCACTTCTGTGATTGTAGCGTCCAAAGAGAGTAAACCCTCAGTTAAAGAGGGAGGGACATAAGTGCCAACATCTCAGAAACAATCAGTGTCATGGCTGACTGGAAACTGGTAAAATGATATGCAATAAGGGCAGAGTTCTTTTATTTTCCACCATGGTGGCCATCTCTCCCCTAAGCTAATCCTGACCACAGTGAACAACTGTCTGTCTAATTCACCTTTGGCTAAGCCCCGCCCCTCTTAGTTACAGTTGCTACTTCCGTCAAACTTAATATGGGCTCGGGTTTGGTATCAACATGGCTTGTTGCTGTTACAGCTCTTCCTGCTGAATAGTTATCAAACTTTTATAAAGTAGCAATTAAGTGTCCGTTAAAAGTAGGCAAAAGGGGCTGCATATGTGTTCGAATGCTATATTCAAAACATACAGGTGAAACGCAAGAAACAACAAGGCATCCAAAATGAGGCAAAAGCATAACGTTACCGGTCAGTCAAAGCATGAACCACCGCATATCCTAATCGAGACGAAGGCTGGGACTAACAATATCAGGGAGCAACACTGTTCATGCAAAGCTGGGCATAGGTCTCTATTCACTTCTATAATCGTTATTACAAAGCAAACAGACTACACGAGTATAACGTTGTATTTGTTAGCAGCGTGTGCTAACTCTGTGACAGCTCGTTCTTGGCTAAGCTGTGATTAGTCAATCTACATTCTAGGGCGTGGCTTAGCCAAAGGCGAATTTGCATAAGTCTCATTGATTCACATAGCATATGACAGTACTGCATAATATGGCCTTAGCACATGTAGCTGCCCCCATTGCTGTATTTACAGTCAATATTCTTGTGCTTTCGCAATGCTTCACATATGATCTTTTCCCAGAGCAGAGTTAGAAGAGGCTAAAATAAGTGCAACCATTATGACGTCACTCCCTTAAATATTATGTCAGAAAAAAAAGTCAAAATGCAGGGACACATGTTTGCAGTGTCTATAAAAAAAAATCAGAAAGGATTTTTTAAAACACTAAATGCATTCAAAAGTTTGGAGATTTTGTTTTAAGAAATTCATATTTTATTTAGCAACGATGCATTAAATTGACCAAAAGACACATTTCAGTTTTCAAATAAATCAGTTTTTATTTCACAGACGTCAGTTTTTAAATAAACGTTCTTTTGAACTTCTATTCATCAGAAAAAAAGCAAAACTAAATTTCCCACAAATTTTTTTAAGGACTTTTAGTATTCCTGTTTCCTTTGTTTTATGTTCCTGCTTGTTCCTTGGATGTCATGACAATTCATTATATGATGAATTGGAGCCCACCAGTTTGTATTTTTAATTATTTTGTGTATATAATGCCCTCAGTTTATTTGATTTATTGGCCAGTGTTTAAACACTGACAAAATACTTTTGAGTCTCTCGTTTGTTTCATTTTGTATAGACAAGAATATGTTCAACGCTTCTGAATTTCTTCATTTATTACTCATATATTCTCTCTTATCTGACCTCTAACTCACAGTTATAGAGAAATAGAAGCTTACTAGTTCACCCAAAAATTTACTCACCCTTAAGTTTTTCCAAAACAGTTTGGATTTCTTTTCTTCTGCTGAACACAAATGAAGATATTCTAATATGGTTACCAAACTGTTGATGGGACTCCAAAGACTTCCGTAGAATTTTTAGTATTTCCCCCCATACTTCTTCTGTCTTCTTTTATGTTCAGCAGAAACAAAATTGTATTGGTCATCGATCAATCATTCACAGTGCAGGAAGTAAGTGAACCTCTGTGTTACAAATTTTACGACTTTGCCAAAAGCCAATTCAATATAAGTAAACTAAGGAGGTGAGATTGGTGTTGTGGGTCGCACAGGTGTCCAACCATAAATAAAGACATAGAAATCCCAAAAGGTCTTCTAAAGAAAGATTGGATGGTGTGAGCTATATGCTTCAATCCCAAAAGCTTTCACTGGACCAAAAAAAGCATTAGGCCTATGGAGATTCAAGTTGCTGGGAAAGTTTTAAAAAGCATTAAAAACCCAGGTGTTAATGAATCCACGGTATAAGATAATTGTGACTTAAATTAAGATCAGACCACGTTTAATAGTAAACAAAAAAAGAGTTCATAAAAGAATTACCTCAACAGTTGCCCATATGTGCTAAAAGATCTTACATCCAGACTCCCTCACTAGAATATTTAGTATTTATCACTTTGATTTGTTATTTGCATCCTATTTAAATATAGGTGGAAGAGACACTGGGATATAAGATGTGGAGGGAGGGGACGGGGTGTGGGATTCCCCAAAAGAGAGGCTTATTGTCAATCAAGGGGTCTCAGACCAGCAGACCATTACGCTAAGTGTTAATCTTAGAGACTCTGTCTAGAGACAATACAGTCTAGTTACAAAGACAAATTTAGCCATGGTATCTTCATAAGAATTTGTGCATGTCAAAACTGAAGTTAAGAACAAAGAACAATATTTTGTGCATTGAACTATTTCCAAGATTTAAATAATAAAAGAATAAATATTTATACATTTACATAAACAAAATGTCATGCTATATGAAATATGTTTAATTACATTAGACAAACATCTTTAACATTGTTTTTATGTTTATGCAAATAATGTCCAGTTTGCCATTGTACAAAGTTTTTTCTTTTAAGTAGTTGATCTTAAATAATTGTCCAAAGTTATTTTAGCTGTTTATTTATTACATTTTAATTGGTACATTCTTCTTCTTGTAGACTGAAAAAACTGGAAACCTAAAAAACGGTGCTTCATTAATTGATTTTATTCAAATAAACGTGTTATTTAGCATTGCTTAATAAACCTAAATATATATGGTTAAAAAGATAAAAAGATAAAATACTGCATAGCACTTTAAAGAGAAAATTTTCAGGTAGACACCTTTTAATGAAAACGCTTGTTTTCTTAAAACATTATAATAAATAGTTTAAAATGACTGTTTATACTTTTGAATACAAATATGCAATTAGACATGTTAAGATACCTTTATTAAAATCATAAAAATCACCATCCTCTTCATTGTTCGCACCAATTTTGGCTCTAATTTTGCTCAATATATATATAATTTGGTTAATTTATTAAAACTACTCATAGGTTCGCAGTTCTTTCAATGTTATATACAGCTGAATTTCAAAATTACTGATATTTTTCCCCCAATGAGCACACATATCCCTCAATGAAAATGAACTTCCAACATTGCGCCAAAAAAACATAATCTTATTCAAACATCATTTATTTCATGATATAACTACATATTAAAATAACAAAATGTACACATATATAAATTAAGGACATATGCAGACGTATTTAAAGAGCAGCGTGTTGTGCATTGTGTAAGCTGAAGGCATTGTGGTGTGAGTGCCCGATGAAGTTCACGTAATGATGATCGAGTCCCTGAACTGGTGATAAGTATCCACTGTGCTGAGACATCGCTGGGTACGCGAGCGTGGGGCTCCGCGTGGAGCTGTGCCACGAAAAATGTCCGGGTGGGCTCTGCTGAAACACTGACTCGGTTGGACTTGAACTTTGGTACTCCAGCTGGCACAGAAGGTCCGTAGGGTCTGGTGAGATGGTGCCTAACGTGCCAAACACAGGCTCGGTTACGACTTTGGACTGTAGGAACGCGAGAATCCGTGCGTACTTGGTGTCTTTGGTCTCCATTCGCTCCACGGTGGTAAGGTAGTGAACGAGATTCTTCATGCACTCGTGATAGCCGTAGTGAAAGTAATTTGCAAACTCTGTCAGCAGTTCTCCTGAGAAAACAAAGAACCTTATTAGAAAATTAATAACAATTCGTCATGGGAGACAGTCAGAGCTTGATTAGATGTTTTGCAATTGTAGCCTATATATATTTTTCTCGCGCGATGTTAACGCGGAATTGTATTTAATTTGTTCATATTTTTACTCTAATTTGTTATTTTATGATTTATTCGTGTTCCTTACCCTTTTCTCTCCCGCGCGGGAAGTCTGCGGAGTGGAGCGCGCGCAGATACTGGACCGTCATTTCCAGGATTTCTGCTTTCTCGAGTTTCCCAGAGTTCTGTTTTAATACACAGATTTTGTTAGTCATATCTTATATGCATACATGCATAGAATCAAGGCAGTCATGAGCACCTACAAGACTTAAACTCATTAAAAGTTTCAGCTGCCCACCTGTTTAGCCAACGCCATTGGAACTGTCTTTCCCAGCTCGTTTAGACATCTGTTGATTCGGTCTCTTCTTCTTTTTTCAATGACCTTGTGAGAAACAGGAGTTTTCTGTAGGAAGGGAACATAATAAGATAAAAAAAAATTAATTAAGGGAACAAAAGTGTCATCACCAAAAACAAAATAACCATGGTTATATTGTATAAAACTTTATAAATATAAAAAAATAATCAACGGATAGGTTGTTAAGTTAATGAAAAAAGGTAGGAAAATCTATTCGGTCGATAAAATTCACTGCAGTAGCTAAGTTTTACTTGATTAGCACTAAGTGGAGCGCAGTGCCGCGCTTTGCTTCCGTGCACGCGCGCAAAACTTCTATCCGAGGCAGGGCGTAAAACGCTTTTACATCGCAACCAAGTGAAATTATATATATAATTAATTTCTTTAGAATGAACCACTGGCTTACGTGAAATGTAAGACCAGGAAAATCAAGCATTCTAGCTCTGCAGCAATACAATATATAGGCCCATCCCGTAATGGTTTATCCTTTTGTTAAAACTGCGCGCAACTAGAAGCTGAAATGACCGTTTAAGTAGGAAATATTACTATTTTGCCAATCTAAAAAAAACCCTCAACCATTAAAAAACAAAAAACAGTAAAAAGAGACCAGCGTCTGCATGCATGCATCATGTGTTCGCCACCAAAGTGTCCACATACCTTGCGATCCTTCATCTTTGACGCCATCGTTTGGTTAAAACTAGGACAAAAATGTGAAAATATTGTAGCTAGACTATGTATGCTCTCCTCTTTCTAGACACTTTAGACTGAGATGAGCTGAGTGGAGGCAGCCGCTTATAAAGCGCTCGCGCATTCATGGCCCTAAATTATTCCATAGGATTAAAGGCGAGCTTTTGGTTAATGTGTGCACTTAGGATCAGTTAAAGAAATAGTAAAACCTGAAGCTGTGGGCTAGCGGGGGGCAGACCTATTTTGTTAATCCACGTGGCCTATCTAAAGACACGTGATGGGTTGTAGAATATTATTTGCATAGTAACAGGCCTTGCTGGATGTGGCTCGCGAGCGAGCGCAGAGCGCGCAATGAAAACAAAGCCCTTGGAGCAAGGCGTCTCTTTCTGTTCCACGTCTCGTTTCTCACACGATCGCCTGTTTATGGGTCCCAGCAAGCGATCTTAACTTCCATCCCAGGCCCGTCTCAGGTTTAAAGCCTGTCTACTGTTATTATAGTAATTAAGTAAGCACATAATAGGCTGTTCCGCCGAGTTCAGGGGAGACCTTTTGGAGACAGAGTCCCCCCGTTTGTTCGCCGCGTTTCTCACACGACTTGGTGACACGTCCATCTTTCATGGGCTACGGCCGGGTTTTTGTTTACATTCTCTAGTTTTGTTAGGGGCCTCGGCAGGTGTGGGGACCCGGCCTGGCACACGAGCGGCCCCTCCGACCATGTTAGAGACTCCAGCAGTCTTTGGCACACGAGGGTTACCCACCGCTGGATTCCCTTCAGAGGGGCTCAATTTGTATCCTATTATCCTATAAGAAAATGTCTATTGAGCGGAATGAATAGTTTCATTGGCCTAAATTTTAATAATGCAGTGAAAGAAAAGAAAAGGAGAAATAAAGAAGAATGCAGCTGGTCCTGACGCGCATTATTCTCCGTCACCTGCGCCTGGAGACCCCTATTCATTTGCCTAATTTCGGTCAACTTAACAAACTTTGGAAGAAATTATTCTGGTATTGTTGCGAAGGGTGAAGCTTTCTGATCGAATTAACAGCATGTTTTGATCCGGTAAATGTCATTAGAAAGAAAGAAACAATCGCGTATAGAGGGGTCTGGGTAACGCGCCAAGTGGCGACGCCAAAGCGCAATTCATGCCACAGGGGACTTTTGTACCCCCACATTGCTCAAGTTTGTGCCCAACAAAGGGCATTATTTTATACTTGAATACATTTCGTACAACAATTGGCTGTTTTCATCAAACATATTTTCACAGCAAGGTTAACAACAGGTTTATTGTGTTCGCCCAGACTCCCAGACTCAGACTTCATGCGCCAAAACGCCTGGATCTTCTGCTTTTTTTCACTGGGAACGTTTTAATCCTGAAGGTTGGCTACGCTTTAAAGTGCGATATCGTGTTGAATCGTGGAGGGAAAAATCAAAGATGTGAGGATTTTTTCCTTTTTCTTTCTTTTATAGAATTCAAGCTCTTTGGAAAGCCAAAGCAATGGAGACTTTTAATACTATAGCGCGCAAAAGAAAAGCACAAGTGAAACAGACTAAAGCATAAAATCCCATTACTTTTTATTGTGAAATTTACCACAACATTTTATGCAAACTCGGTTGAGCCGACACAACAAAACGTTTTAACTTACTTTCGGATTCTGAAGTTCTGTAATGTGACCATTTTTAATCTGTTTTTGTAAACGTGCATTGTGCATTGAAGAAGAGCAATACGTCAGCGGAATTTTCTCCTATCACAATGTAATTTAATCACCCTACATTACAGCAAACAATCCAGTACAAAAAGATTAAAGTATTTTAATATCTTAAGAATAAACTGATGCTGCATACAAAAAAAAAAAACAAAAAAAAACAAAAAAAAAAAAAACAGAATGCACAAAGCTGGAAAACGTGAACAGAAGCATCGTTGTACGCAACAAGTTCATCCCATGTTTAGTGCTGGTGTTTTTCTTTTCGATAAGAAGACTAAACAATAATTATATCTCTCTAATGCCTACTTTTATTTGTACACATTTCTGATGCATTTTCTTAAAAATTGCGTAAAATACATATTACGCAAGAAAACGTATTATTATCGATAGGTTTTGCAAATATATATTAAATCAAAAATAATTTGTATTATCATAAAATGTTTATGTTTAATAATAGGCCTAATGTATGTTATATGTTTTACACTACAAAATAAGTGCTTAGGTTACAGTTGTAACGTTTATATAATAATAATATTTATGACAGTCATATTTATAAGCTGCAAAACAGCCAGTTGAAAGTCGTTTCAATGGCAGGATTTTTTTTCTTTACTTACACAATGCTATTCAAAGATATAAAGTCATAATCATGCTAATTTAAAAAAAACTACAGTGCTACAAAACGAACTAAACTCTTAAGTTAAAAAAGACTTTCTAAATGAGTTTGTATCGATAAAAGTCATAAACTCTCCTAATTGTCGTATCAATGTTCCATTGCTGTGGCATATAAGAGTTTAAAGCTGTCCAAACACGCTTCTGTATGGGGATCTCAGTCTTAAAGAGAGGCTATACCTGAAAGCTGAACTCTGTCTGTAAGGATCTGTCCATGTGAAAGAGAATTAGAGGAGCGCAGTCATGCATGTCACCCTGATTACAGCAGTACAGTTCGCTTTATTTCCCAACCAACCTAAGACTTTTTCACAGACACACTAACCAATCTGGGCTTTTTCGGACAGGAGGGGATGCTTTCGCTTGTGTGAAGGGTTGCTAGGGCAAATCTTTTTAAGAGTGATTAAATAAACCATGCCCTGTGCTACTGCCTTTACACTTTTCTTTCTCTGGGTATTTTGAAACTTCAAATAGTCAAAGCATCACTTTTTCCCCCCAGTGTAATGTTTTTATTTATTTAAATAATGTAATAATATATTGTATTGGATGTTTATCATTTATTGTATTGGTTAGGCCTATGTGTTTATGTGACCTTCCCAAAAGTTGATTTAAAAAAGGAACTGTTAAAAAAAAAATCCAAGATACATTTTGCATGTTTATAAATAGATTGAAGGCGCCATCGTGTGGAGAGATGCACTAAACTTAACAATAACGCGATTAACAAAATCACGTCGATTTTAAATGTCTTAAAAATAATTTTACATTTTAAATAAAATCTATTAGTAAACGTGTATTATTGTTGCAGGCCTATAGGCTACATGTAGCCTATTATTAAGACTGTTTGGTTCAGACCACATTTATTATTTTGCTCTTTTTAGTTCAGCTATTCAATTCATCTGCAAGTAAGCATAGGCTACTACACACACTATAAACATTTATCCTAGCACATCTGCGAGATTTGAAATTCCTACGTTGATGGGAAAAAATGTTGATCCTCCCGACGATGTGTTGTCATGCCAGAGGTGGTGACCCGTGGTGACCCCGGGCCTGAGACGCACACAATCCTTTAGCTTCGCGCGCCACCGTGAGTCTCCTCTGCATCACTTCACACGAGACACATTCAGCATTGTTCGGGCATCACAATAGAACATCCTTAAAACAAAATATAATAATAATAATAATAATAAAAATAAAAAATGTCTGAAAATACAATATATAACTTACCACTTGATGATTTAAACTGTAGAAACAGCTTTTTTTGTTGTTTTTTCCACCTTCGTAAATGTAGTCTATCTTAAAAATAAATAGCCTAGGCCTACTATTTACACTGAACATGGACACCTAAAATAAAGTGTAACATTTTTGTTAGACTTCTCAGATCTTGTTATCAGCACATTTTAGAGTTTTAGCCTATACAAAAAAAAAATGTTGTTATTAAATATTTTACAAATATTTGTTAGTTAGACGATTATTAGTGGTCAAACAAAGATGCATATTTTCATATTTACTGTGGTGTACACACAATAATATCATTAAAATAACCAAATAGTTAAAAAATAGTTATATACTAGCCCAATTCATACATAGAGAATTAAAAATAAACCCCAGAGAGAGCTTCAATGTGTCATTAGTCATTAGTGAACATCGCAGTTGATCACAACAGTGCGTTTGTAAATGTTCCTTAAAAACGGCCAATTGCACTCGTTATATCAAATCATACGCGTAAAGATATGTGACGAGCGTTCTGATTGGTCGACCGCCCAGTTTCCTATCTGAAAACAGCGCGGAGGAGAGCCATATGCACGCCTCTAAATAACAGCGGCGTGGAGGGGACGCTACATTCACACCATTCTAGGTTTGTGCAATTCTTCTTTAATCTTGGCTAGACTAATATTCTTATTCCTGTCGATGTTACAGAATGAAACTTCCGAAACGTGCATATTATCACGAAGAAAATGTCCAATATTGTTTGTTTGGTTTGGTGCACCTGCTCAGCCTTATCATGCATGCTCAGTTTCATACTAATTTTATAGGCACTGATTACGCGTTTGGCGATGTGTTTTTCTGCAGCGAGAGCGAGTTGTTTTTTTTAAAGCATTAGTTGTGACGGAAAAGTCCGACTCCTTTACGCGTATCGGTTCGTTTGAACAATTCTTTTCATCCACTTCAAAACACGATCATTTTTTCAGGGCACGTAAATTTCCTTTCTGCCTTTAAAATTAGCAACAGGCTAAACACGATGTTTTTTTCTTCTTTTGTTTTTGAACTATTAATTTAAACGAATTTTACTTAAATAATTTTAAATGCTGCTTTGTTTCGCCTGTGTTGTGTGTAATTTCTGTTATTTATATATTGAAGTAGGGCAGGCTAATATCCCATCAATCCCCCTTTCCCACTAAACGCATCATCAGCTCACTAATCAGCCATAACGTATCGATCATGTCCGTGCAGTTATCGGATTTGTGTTGACTCGATTTTGTCCGTTCAGAATGATTTTGTGAGCCGGATCAGCGATTCGTTGAAAAGATCCGATTCAAAAGAACGAATCATTCACATCGCAACGAATGAGCGCTGAAAGCGCATTCCACCAGTTAGTGAGCAGAAGAAAGACCAGCAAATATGAACACGCTCTTCTCTAATATATATGTGTTGTTATTTATTTATAATGCCAACACGTTTTTCCTTCTTACTCCTATGGCAGAGAAAGCCGAAGTTGAGCGAAGGATATGTGAAGACAAAGAGAGGGGCAGACGCTTGTCGGAGTGTCGCGCGCTCTATTGTTAGTTAATTAGCTAATTCAGAAAAGAATCGGATAAAGAGACAATGCATCCCTTGTCCATGACATGTTGTGGCATCACTCATTGTCGTTTAACCTCCCAATTGCTTATCCAGGTCACCAGCCATCACAAATTAAGGCATCCTGACATAGCCATAACTCCAAATTAACTTAACACTATATTTTTACCTTAACCTCCTCGGAAAAATTATATTTTTAATTTATTAAACTTTACTTAATTTGATGTATTTGCATGAAAAATCTTAAAGATTTATCCCTACCCCAAAATAACACCTGTTGCTGTGGTTAGTTACCAATACAAATGTTTTCTCACCTCTATTTTTCAACTAAATAGACTAACAAATAAAAGAGCCTGTCTCAAATTTCAGATCTTCTGAAATTGATATCCATTTCTCTTGTACAGTAAGTCTTTCTTCTCTCAAAACCCCAAATTGCCCTCTGACCATCTAGAATGTGGCGTGTGCTGTTACACTTTTACACTTGTTATATAATGCTTTAGGTGTGGTTCAGTTGGAAAGAGTGCAAACATGACCAGACAAGCCCATTTCAGGCCATAATCTAGAGTTCTATAGAGTTCAAAATCCAAATGCTATGTCCTTACACAGGCATAATAAGTAGAAAAATAGGTCACCCTTGGCTTTATATTAGGTTACCTTATGTACTAACAATAAACACCTACAACTGAACTGACTGAATTGACTAATTATTACACGTTGTTCTGGAAAATTCCCACATTTACTGCTAATGGGTTTGAGGTTATAGGTTCAGGAGGGTAATGGTTAGGATTATAAGGGTAAGAGTTTTGGGGTAAGGCAACCCTTCCATAGTATATTTTATTCCTACTATGGAAGTTCCACCGAAAAAAGAACTGGTTCGGAACTGGTGCTGGTTCAAAGTTGGTTCGGAGCTGGTTCAACTTGCGAACCCG
>JAOTRC010000012.1:11338210-11350384 GCA_027497675.1 Cyprinella lutrensis | reverse complement strand
GCATTAAAGCGTAATTTTAAAAAAAAAACGCCTCAGGTTCGTTTTTTTAGTTTGACGCGCCGTGTCAAAAACTAGCCGACCAATGAGATTGGCGCTTTTGCTCACGTGTTTAGAACTTCTGAAGTTACAGTAAAATACAACTTGGGGGAGCTCAAATACAAAACGATCTTGCCGAGCACACATACACAATGGAGAAGAAGATCTATGCCAAGTAGCATCGCCGTCTACACCATAGACATCATGGACTACACTGCCAGGAGGAAATAAGACGAGGAAGATGTAAGGCAAGATGAATGTAGAGCTGCTGGTCTCATTGGTGTTAGAACATAAAGAACTATGTGACAAACGTGATTGCGACTACAAACATCTTGATAAAAGAGAACTGTTATGGAGTGGTATGGCAGAGCAAATGGGTTTGCATGAGTGGATTTGCATGTTCACTCAGCTCTCATTGTCAGCGAAAATCGATTGGGTGTGGACTGTGAACACAAAAAATGCGTTGAAAACACTGACGAATACTGATAATCGCGCTGATATTCGTCCCGGTGTGTGTGTACAGGCCTTAAACTGAACGCATCTGCTCAATTCAGCGTGAGCCGAACAAGAGTCGCAGGAGAGATCAGCAGCAGGAGTCAGAGAAGAATGGTAAATGCAGTGCCTATTAATTTTTTTAAAGGGGTGGTTGAATAAGATTTCAATTTTCTAACTTTAGTTAGTGTGTAATGTTGCTCTTTGAGCATAAACAACATCTGCAAAGTTACAACGTTCAAAGTTCAAAGCATAGGGAGATATATACTTTTAAAGAGATTGTTTTTTAAGGACTACAACAAACGGCTAGTAGGGACTCCATGACATTCCTCATGGGTTAGTGACATCACAGGCCCATACAATTTACATAAACCACACCCGCCGGAACAGGCAGTCCATGTTGAGAAGAGGAAGAGTTGTTGTAGTGGGGACATCATAGAAATATTTTACACCTTATGAAAAGGGCCTTTAAAAAAAAGTTCTGTTTAATATAAACAAGTGTGTCATTGTACTGTTTTGTTGTTGTGTTTTTTGTTAAGAATAACAATGAACCCACCATTCCAGCAAATGTCATGCCTGAATTGCCACTAATTAATGATAATGCCACTAAAATACAGACGGATGGAAGTGCATTCATAAGCAATTTAAAAGCAGGGTGGAAAACAGGGAAAAACTACAACATCCCACCCACCCCCATGGTGCCAGTGATGTCACGCGTCGATTATCCAGAGGGAAAATTTCCTAACCGTCACATCCCTAGTTTGGGAAATTGCAGGCATATGAAAAGCTGGCAACTGCACCAAATAAGTAAGCCAGAAAAAGATTACCGAAGTTGTCAAATAGAGGATTATGAAATGTTAAACCCTGTTTATCCCTAGTCCTCATTTTCAGAAAGAGACAAGTTGCCTTCAAAAAAACTGTCAATATCATAATTTTTGGATGCGTAATAAGCCTCAGCTCCTGTAAGCGCATTTGACGTACGCTGAACTCATGTGAATATCATCAAAGCGAAGCCTAACTCTGAGCAATTCTCTGACCTTCAGAGAGTGACTCTACAAGGCTTTCACATATGTAGTGGAGGAGGTGGAAGCAGAGGGATAAGTTAGGGCGGCTTAGGACTTGTATTCCCCTGGTCTGCACTTTAAAAAGCCATACGTTTTTCTTTGAACTGGCTTGGTTAATTCTGTTTGCTGGGCTCCTGCATTCCTCAACCTTCTTAGGCCTCCTGCTCACATGCTTACATAAACTTTCTCAGCAATTTTTCTCTCCACCTCCCATTTCACTCTTTTTCTTTCCCGAGACTCCAGAGAAATATTTGAGATTCCAGTGTCAGAACCAAGAGTATTATAAGGGAACCCTCAGCTAAGCTCCCATCACCACCCCCTTTCCCAACTTTAATCATATCATGCTCTCAGTTCCCAGAGTTTTTTCAGGGGCTTTAAAAGGGCTCTACCCCATTTCACTTTAGGGATTTAAGGGCGGCACAAGCCTTGAGGAATACTTGTACTACAAATTAATTCAATATCACTTCATAAAACCATGAATATTATCAGGGCTCAATAGCTGTATGTCTTTCAGTTTGCCTGACTAGGCCACTATAGGTTGTTTCTTGTCCTGCCAATATTTTCCTTGACCAAAGCACAAATTTAACATTTAGTTTTAGTTTTTATTTTTACACTTATTTTTTTTAAGATTGCATCTTTATAATAATAAAAACGAAAAGTGTAACAAATAAAACTCTTTAATTTTTAGCTGACTTGTGGAATCATAGAATTCACATAGTTGCCCTCCCAAAATTTTGACTAAAAAGCAAAACAAATATAAATAATAATCTGAATTTATAACTGTCTGATTAAATTCAGTTTTACATTTATAATAATAATAAATATAGCTGCAAGCAGCCATTACGGGGAGACGACAAGACATGCCAACATGGCTGGGAGTTTCAGACCAACTGCAACAAGGAACAATTAAAGATTTTGGTGAAAATCAGACTAACGGACAGGAATTTCATCCAAATACGCCAATCTTGGTATCTGTATCTCTTTTTGGAGTGACAACTAGTGAAGAATCTATTAAGACCAGTGTCATTACAATTGGCAAATTCATTCAAAGGTTTTTAGCATTTTTGAAATTTAAATTGACCAAAAAGTGGCACTGTCTCATAAGCTGTTTGTACCGACCCAAACCGAGTTTCGTAACAATTTGTTCATCCATTCAAAACTACAGTATTTTTAGAACATAATTCAAAATGGCAACATCAAACTGGCCAATCAGAGAAAATTGGATGTTAATCGACTCTGCATTAGGCTACGCCCTGAATCTAACGAGACAACTTTTATGATTTCTGAACAAACCGATCAGATGTTATGAGCAAAAATAGCAATTTTTCATATCTCCGAACCAGTAGGTGGCGCTGCGCCAAACGCTGCATGTAGCCTCAGGTCATGTTTGTGATGTCATCTACCAAGTTTGGTCTGAATACGATTAAGAGTTGCGGAGATACAGTCTTACGTGTTTTCACAAGTGCTACATAAAATTAGTTAGCGCGTTTATCAAAAACGGTTTGATGAATAATCTTGAACTCCATTATATATATATATATATATATATATATTGGGACTGCCTGGAGATGAGCTGGTGCAATTTTCGTGGAAATCGGACAAACCGTCTAGGACAAAATCACAAAAGTACTTTTTCCGGACAATTCAAAAAGGCGGATATATTTTTATGACACAAATATGTGCGATTGAATCTTCATGAGCTCAGGAATCAGAGGAAAAAAGATTTTGTTGATAGGTCTTACGGTTCAAAAGTTATTAGTATAATTTGAGTGAAATTTTGGACAAGTGGTGGCACTAGAGGCAATGAGTTAGAGACACCAAAATTAGTGTATTTAATATTGGGACTTTCCTCTATCGGAATGTCAAACCAAACCAATTTTCCAGCAAACGGTTCTATGGGCTGCCATAGACGCCCAGTTGGAAGAAGAAGAAGAAACGGAGGAATAATAATAAGAACCAGAACAGATAAAATAGGTGCCTCCGCACCGTCTGCACTTGACCCCTAATAATAATACTACATTGTAATTAATAATTACACTTTTTTTGAATTATATGTTTTGTTTTACCAAGCAGACACATTCATATCCCAATCAAAGAAAACCAAATATTTTAAGTTTACAAGGAATTAAAATGCATTTAGGCCAGCCATAATGTTATATGAAATGTATAACTTAAAAGTAGCATTTATAGATAAGATAAAAGATAGATAGATAATACTAGTGTGGGAAAAGATGCATGCATTCCAGACTCCAAAATTCTCTTGTAGACAAACACAATCCTAGTTAAGAAAAAGGGACTGCCACTGCCAAGGTTATCGGCCTCTAATGGCGGATTGAGGAAGCAATTAAAGAACGAGTGCTTGATGACTTTAACAAACACTGTGGCACACAATAGCCATCTTATCTGCAGGGCATCCTGGACAAGTGATTACGGGCTTGCAGAGCCTCTTAAGTCAACCCTCTATTTCCGCGTTACGCATCATTGCGTTTTCACTATATCGCCCTGGCTAACAAAGCAACAACCAACCTAACTTGCACTAAAAAACAGCTTGTATCATCTGGCTGTAGGGAAAAATCGTACTTAGGGGGAGCAGAATGATTTGACCAGCTTAATATAGTGTCCTGTCTCACTCTACAGATCACACTAATCTCATCTTAAAACCATAGAGCGTGTGGAAATCACAACATTTGCAGAACAACAACAGGTAAGTTATAAACATGTACATTGCATGTATTGAGATTTGTCAATGAACGAGAGTTTTTTTTTCTGCCTTCTTTAGCCTATTAATTCCAGCAGAGAGCTTCTTTTGACTCTTGCCCAGACAGATCCTATTGTCCAGAAGACCTCATGTTTTTGCAGAGGCCTGGCAGTGAAAGCGGCCTGTTTGTTTAAATATCATGTTTGCACTTTAAGCATGCTCTTTCCCCCCTGAATTGACTCCAATCTCTGAGCCCTTCCTGATAAAGAGCGTCTGTCCTCTGTTATAACAACATTTTTTCGAAGCATGAAATAGCTGCCCAGTGACATAGTCGGCACTGGCATTATCACTAGGCCGGCACATTAGCGTCCCAGTTCAAGCTGGAGAGCTTTTCTCTCCTCTTTTGGGAAGGCTGATAAGAGTATGAAGTGAGAGTGTGTTTCATACAGGGTGCTGTCTTGACATTTTGAAAGCCTGACTTCTTTTTTTCTTCTTACTTTTCTATTTATATACTTGCGCTCCTTGGAGTGTTTCTGTGTGGTGAAGATCAAAGGCGTTTAAAATATTGAAGGGAGGAGTCTGGTGAGGCAGTAAAACACAGGGAATAGAAAAGTCATTTGGTTCAAACCCCAGATGTTTGACTCTTAACTGGGCTCCTAATTACACCTTTACATATAATTACGAACGTGAATTTATACATAACCGTTATCTAGGGGCAAAGCTGCGCAACTGACATTCCAAAACAAACACAGACACTGTAATGTCGGTTTGCATGCACAAGAGTGTTCAAGTCAAATGAACCAGTCTAAGACGTGTGTTCCTACTTTAGTTTTTTCGTAGTGAGTTTACAAGGCCAGAATTATGACTACAAATCTGAAAATGTGCAAAGTCGAAGTGAAAAAAGACCATGTACATCACCATTACTACTGTTTTTGAAGTTTCACACCACAAGTAGGGTTACATGATTACCGTAATCGATATAAAAATCACAACAGTGATATGGTTTACTGCGATTCTCATAGTGCAAAGACTGCGATTTAATTAAAAAAATATTTGAGCACCGTGTTTCAAAGTGAAGCATGGCACTGTGTACTTTTACATACAAACAGCTTATGATCGATTTCAGAGCGATTTGGTTCTCAGTAAATGCTGCAGCCTAACTCATTTCTGGCTTAAAGGGCTCCCTGCCTGTGGTTTCAGCCAAAACAAAAGCTTGATTGTTTAACGTTTAAAAAAATAATTGTACTGTAAAATAAATTATTATTATTAGAGCCAGACCGATTTATTGGCAGGCCGATATTATCGGCCGATATTAGGCATTTTCCAAACTATCGGTATCGGCAGTAATAATGGCTTAAATAAATGAATATTTCAAAAATAAAATAAAAACGGACGAAACACGCTTCATGTTTTAATTGAATAACAATTAAAAGAACATCCCCATCAGTTCTCTTAACTCAAATAAGCATGACAAAATTTGTGACTATCAAGTCCAGTTTTGCTGCTGTTAAATAAGCCAAGAGTACAGCGGAATTAGCTAGTAATAATTACGTTACGTTGTTACAGTGTAGTTGGCTGACTGTCCTTTTAACTTTTAACAATGTGAACGAAGTATTTCTTTAATAGCACGTGACAATTATAGCAATGAGACGTATCATCTCTCCTTGGCCTGTTATGTTGAAAATGTATGTTTTACAATTTGCAGAGACGTTCTCCATTGCTAAATTATGGCACATAGACTAGCTAACCGCAAAGCTTGCTAATGCCACTATCATCAGTCTGTTCTGTTGTGACAATAAAAGAAACAAGTTTATTTTTAAAATGCTTTATATTATTTTAGTTAAAACTCATTAATAACTTCAAATAACTAATGTTAGGTAAATCTGTTAATATTTTCTTGTGCGTTTTTGAAAAAAAATAAAATAAACATCGGCCGATATATCGGAATATCGGATTTTGTATCGTATCGGCCTTCAAAATCCGTTATCTATCGGGCTCTAATTATTATCATTCTAATTACATTTGCCTTAAATATCAAGCACATAAATTCCATCAAGCCAGAGTAATGCTTTGTACATAAATGGACAATGCAATGATTTATTATCCATTTGTTCAAAATGCATACAAAACACAATACATTTATCTAAATGGATGTAGCAGTTAAAAAAAAAAACAGGTTTTGAGAAAAAACACTGTAGTGTCGCTAAACGCTCCATGATTCAATGATTTGTTGAGCTTTTGTAGCAAGCTTTTATGATTATCTGTCAAGCTTAGAATCCCAACAGTGAAATAAAAAGCATTCATCCTCATTTCTCATCTCTGACCTCTGCGTGGAAAAGCCGTGGGTGTGACATTCATAGTCCCAGGATGTGCAATTCTAAATGCCAGTTAACTTTGACGCACAGTCAGATACAGTTTGGGAGCAGATGCATCACACAGTTTGTCTAGCGTCGGTGGTTAGCTCTGGTTTCACACTCTGCATCCACCAGCGCCGTGTTTACATCTGCTGTCACTCGCCTTCGATTCTCATTATAAAATTCTGTGACATCACAGGGAAACAGTGAGTGCAACATCACCCCCCATTGGGAACTGGTATAGCTGAGAACTGGACCGTGGCATATGGAATTTGAGTATGAAATATTGGGCTTAACGTCAAACCATCAATCCTGTAGCACACAAGTCTAAAACTATTCCATTGCTGGTTTGTTCTTGGCATAGTTGATCTTCTTTCGCTCAACTGACTTTTATTTAGGGAACATTGAAATAACAAGAGTTAACATCAGCACGAGTTCCCAAAAATGGGACCTGATAGTTGGAGACGGCAGTCGACTTTAACAAGGGAAAGTGTGCTTTTCATTTAGCACCCTACAATCAACTCCTGATCCTGCATTCCAGAAACTGGTTGCCCCAGCAACACGGCTCAAGCAGAGACTGCACGGAGTCAGTCATATACCCTCCAAAAAAAGTGGAAAAGTAGTAGTCACACTCCTGAGAGATGAGAAAAGACGATGATATGGCAAGATGCACATAGAAACAAATAGTAGTCACACAACAGGCTCAATATTTTGACACTTAGTGGTTAATGTACAAGAGTGAAAGAGAAAGCCAGAGTAAAAATGTGCCAGGTATGCTAAGAGAATCATGATAGGAGAGAAATCTCGCTCATGACCCCTTTCTTTGAGATGACCCCCTTCTCCCTGCCCGCCCGGGCCAACTGATAGGTCGCCAAACATGAGAAGACAAAGCAAGCAGCACATTCCTCTGTTATCTGGCATCAGAAAGAATCAGCCAACCTTTCTCGCCACAGGAAGGGCATATAGGGGATACGACACAGAGTAGCACATGCACATTCTCATACTAGTGCTTTGTACACCAAACTTATTCACAAGTGCCATTCAGGGCTCGGATTTCAGTGCGGGATTGTGGGTATTGCGCATAATTCTTATCATTCCCGTAGGTCTCCCATTTATAATGCGGGATATTTCCGCAATCGTAATCCAAACAGATTATAAAATCAAATCATTCTTTTAACAACTATACCAATTATAATGGGTATTCTATCTCTTCTCTCAAAATGTGTTGTACAAGGCAAAGCATCAAGTGCGGCCGCGATAATACACGCTCGCGTTCAGGAGTCGGAATATTCACTTGCACAATCGGGCCAGCAGTGCATTGCGACTTAAGTTTACCATTTGCAAGTCTTTTTAAGTCTACCCAGTTCAAACATTCAAGCGATTTTAAACTAGTCAGCGCTTGCACACTCTCTGGGATGATTTTCTATGCGCACATTCATAGAAAATCCATCTCAAGAACAGCTGGCCAGTAACAAAATTTTATTTTTTCACAGATTATATTGCTTTAACACGCAAAACTGTGTCAATTTCGGTCTTCATGAGTATACTCTAAACATGGTCGGTTTTGTCTTTAATAAGCATAAAACACATGCCAGTATAATGAACACAGGATCCGTGCACTAGCTCTTAAAGTGACGGCAGCCATGGCGTGTGTCAGTCATTCATTTTGTCGTCAAATCAACAAAAGAGAGCTTTAAGTGAAAGGAATCAGAATTAATAGCCTATGTATTTAATTTATTTAGGACTAAAATACTATTTTTTTTTTAAGTTTCTGTATACGAATACTAGTGTATATGAAACGTTTTTCAATTTAAAACAATTTAAAGGGGTGATGAACTGAGAAAAATCAAATTTTCTTTGAGCTTTTGACATCTAAGAGGTCATCATATTATAATAATATCCTGTAAGTTTCAGAAATGAAAACGTCCTTGTTAGTCCAATAAAAGCTTTTATTGACACCAGCCTCTGAAAACGACTCGTTTTTAAGAGTGGGAACTATGACGACAAAGAGGATAAAACACCACCCCCGCAGAAGAAGATCAACGCCTGCTTCACCACATCAGGTTTAGCCCCGCCCACCGATTCGTGCATTACACACATAGCTAAGTAACATACATGTACATGCTTACCTCGTGATGACAAATTGGATCGAGCTACCGAGCAATACAGAATATTTTGCTGTGCCTGGTTGTGCAAGACATTCGCTGCATAACCTTCCTCTGGATTCCAAAAGGACTGCATAGATAAACTTTATTTTTAATGACTTTCCAGCTGAGGAGGGTAAAACATCATCGTCTGTGTGCTTCATTTCACTGAGGATTGTTTTATAAACAAGACTGGATTTGCAGACCGATTAAGAGTAAAGAACGGTGCTGTGCCGTCTATATTGGACCTGACAGAAAAGGTGCAACACACGGACTCTGGGTCGAACATGTATAAGCGAATCATTCCGGTTGCCATTTTACAAAATTGGACGTTTTCAAAACAATTTCCCCCAAGTGCATTGACGGGTGAGTTGAAACTCATTATAATATGCAAAACTGTTATCCACTCACAGCAGTGGGCGTTTACTTCCATGTCTTCAATGCGAGACGCCCATAAAAACCGAGCGTTTTTGAGCTAGGCTCAAAACTAGGGTAGAAAATAGCACCAAATTTGAATGTAAAAACCAAGCGAACGTCATAACAAACAACAATATAATACAATCTAAAAAGCCAGTTCATGACCCCTTTAAACAATTTTTTTGTCAATATCCCGAATTGTTTACAAGGAGCTTATAAGGTTAAATATTGGTGTACTAGCAATGTTTAAGAAGCAAAATGTCGGAAGAATTTATTCAAATAATTCAATTAACCAGCTTTAGTTGCTTGAGGTGAGGGAGCTAAATGCTGGTCAACTTTTTATGTTCTTCAAAGATGTCAGGTGATCGATAAAAGCAAAAGACAAGTGTGACAGCTATCTTGTCAAATTATTCAGCATACCTTGCAATGCAGGTTACACACACACACACACATACTACCACAAATGCACAGGTACAAACTGATATTTCCCCCTAAATGTCAGTAGCCTGCCTTTGATCTCAGATGTGTCTGAGATGACAAGGAAAGCAAGAGGTTTGTGATTCTGTCAGGCTCCTCCTGACCAAATAAGGTGGAGAAAGAGTAAAGGTCAAAGGTTACTGGAGGGATAACAATAGGGATACAGAAGTGTGTGATCCTTACAGCCTGTCTAAGAGAGTGTTTTATGTGTGTCAGTCTATAACATGTAACACGCAGCGGATCCGTACATGCACATTCATGTAGATCAAAGCATTATAATTGTATTATTGTATGCAGTACTTTAATAATTTAACTGTAAAACGTGCCGCGATGTGTCAATGAGTACAGTGCGGAGTGAACCAGAAAGAACACTCATCAAGTAATCAGACATACACGACTAGGCTATATAGAATTATATTAAAAAACTATCAATAATTAGTCTTTCTTTTTTGTTCAAGGGAAGCGTTGCCTTAAACACACTTAGCATACAGAACAGGTCATTAGAAAGAGAGGAAACTCACATGGGGAGGGTGAATAATTCTCTCTGAAGCTTTATACACTTATCTGAGAGACATGGAATAGTCATACTTCTATCTTCCTGTGGAGGTGCACTGAACTCTCTCTGTCTCACTTTTTCTCTTACCTCCACTTGCTGCTCTTGTTTATGTTAAAAGCATTAAAGCGGCACTTCAGGCAAAGGCATATAGCTCTAGCCAAGCCATGTCTGCATTTTAATTCATCTGATCAGGTACCCAAGGGTTGAGAGAGAAAGAAAGGACATTATTACTCCTGAGTAGTGTTTGCCAGTGGCCTTTCTGTGCTCATTACAGCAGCTCATGGTCACTATCTGCTGTCAGGTCACATTGGCTGTTTGGTGGCCTCTGATTTCCATGGATTTTGGTCTGAATTGTGGGTGGGGACCTTAGAGAAGCCGAGTCTTTTGATCTGTCCGCTCACTAGCTCTGTTTTGCGTCTGGATGTGTCTAATAGAGGTGCTGGCATTTTATACTGCCACAAATAGTTAAAATAAAAATAATACATAAAGATATGTGGGCGTATCTTTACTTACGTAGTGTACTTTGCAACTAAAGCAGAGCAGCGGGACTGATATGAACAGTCATTTTAATTAGTTTGTTACTGGGTAAGGTTAGAGAAAAAGATAACTTTTATTTTGTTATAAAAATACACCATATGCTCCTAAGAAGTCTGGATCCTTGAAGTCTTTCTGCTGGCATATCAACAAATGCTTTGTTGTAAATTTAATGGATGCAGCAGCACAAGATTAAGAGACCGATCATTATAACGGACAGATATTCAGCGAACTGTTTGTTTTAGGTGTGATGGTCAAGAACACGAAAAATATAATCATTGTGGTCATGAGTAATCTGGTGTGTGCGCAACATTGTTGCAATTTTACAGCAGGGTACGCTTATTAGGCTAATTAAACACTGTTATGCTGTTGTTCATTAATTATATTAGCACTAGTGAGTGTTTGTTTTGTACAGCTGAATCACAGCAATAGTATTGCTTTAGAAATTAGTTGAACACAGTTGATTCTGATCTTTCTTTGTAATTTTAACTATTAACACCTGTTGTCATGGTAGTTTGTAGGTTAACAACTTAAATTTGTTTTTATTATTATTAATAATAAACTAATTTATCCATACATTCTGTCATCATTTAGTCATGTAAACTTTTTTTTTCCTTCTACTGATGTTTTGACTAAGAATGTTGGTTGCCAAACAGTTTTGGTTTTATTAGATGGACCAAAAAATAACACCACACACATATTATGGAAATTTGAAAATGGTTTGAGACATCTCTCAAAATTTGTTCAAGAAAGGAAATCATACACGTTTGGAATGACATGAGAGTGAGTAAATGATGCTGAAACTCTTCTCTTTAATGCTAAAAAGGATACACATGCAGTAAAAGCTATGTAAGTATAATGTTCAGAATATGTGGCAAATGTGAATTCCCATTGTAATTCCCATTTATTCATGTTTATTCATTAGTGTAGTCTTTATTGTAAGGAGGGAGGTGAATGGAAGTCTTGAGCGAGTCTTTTGTATGGAATTGCAGTTAAAGAAAGAGTGTGCTGTGCAAGCAGGGAGAATTTCTAGAAAGAGAGCAAGAGAGCAGTTTAATGGACCATTTTGCCTTCACCCCTTCATTTGAAACCTAAAATTGTCAGAGCTGTCAGTGCAATGGACTGATCATAGTGTTTGTCAGCAGACATAAACAGCGATATATTTTCCCACATCTGTTATTTCCCTCCTCTTCTCACAACTCAGTTATAGTAAAGGTCAAGTTGGCTACAAATGCCACAGTCAGTTACCATTCTACCTTGTGTCCCTCAGTATGTTTGAGGCTGATTAAGAGACTATAACACCCATCCATCCATCCACCCATCCATCCATCCATCCATCCATCCATCCATCCTTACTTACTTTGCTCCATTCTGCAAGTGACAGCCTTCATTTTAATGGCAC
>JAOTRC010000012.1:11301866-11338110 GCA_027497675.1 Cyprinella lutrensis | reverse complement strand
GAACCAGCTAATCAAGCTCTTCTCTGGAAAATCACAAGCTGAAGCAAGTTGGATATAAACTTTGCAGGGCAGTGTGGCCTGTTGTACAAAGCTGGTTTCGGTCCGAGGCTCAGGTAAGTTCGCGTTTAGTTTGAGCAAACTGAGTTAAGTTTTGGAGCGTTGTGAGCCCACTGAACCTGATCTAAACCTGGATTTGTGTAATTTTGTCAAATTTAAACCAACACTGAAACTCTGATCAGTTTTATGCAACAGGCCACATGGAGCAGGGTTGAAAACCTCTGATTTAGTTTGTTTAAAAAAATGAAACAATTACCTTAAGTTTGACAGGAACACAGAATACACTGATATATGCACTGGGAAAACATGCTTGAGCTGAAATAATAATAATAATAAAAAAAATTACTAACATCTTAATATAAACACAGCAAAAAATACATGTAAAATTAAGTGAAATTGTCACGATTCATGGATTTCTCTGACTCATTCTCTCAGTGTGTGCCTGTTGTGTCAGTTGATTGCTATGCTGCTGATGAGCTAATCAATGTCACTCATTACGAGTGTTCATCAGCCCAGCCCAACAAGGCTCATATAGCCCTGCTATTTAATGCCTGTGCTATCCGTCCTTATGTTGTCAAATCGTTTGACAGTGGTGTTACCCTGCTGTATTCCTAGTTGTGTTGTAGTCTCCCTGGTCGCTGCGTCTCCTTTGGATTTTTCTGTTCCTGTTTCTGTGGATTGTTTGTCAGCTGGGGTCATCTTGGAGGACACTGTTGCCCTGAGCTACCAATAGCAACTTCATCTGCACATGCTTCACTTGACTCTTACCCTCCTCTTGTCGCTCAGCACTCTTCAAAATAAATTATTTTTCACACTCGCAACTGAATCCCCCTTTGTGTTCGTGACAGAAATATAAGATATCATTGAAGTAAACCTCAAATTAAAGTTAACCTCAAATGTACACACATTGGAGATTAATATTTTGTAAATAAACTGGGTAAATTATGGGTTTCTTTGCACAAAGAATGACCTTGTGTTGCTTCATAAAATTGAGTATAAACCACTGGTGCCATGTGGATTACTTAAATGATGTCTTTGCTTTTATTAATGAATTAAAATATATATGTTTTAAAACTATCCCTAAATAACTAATAATAACTAAATAATTTTATGTTCATACAAATATTTACACATTATTAGATATGTGTGTGTAAATAAATTCAGTATAATGCTATGCAAGTGAAAATGTGAATTATTATATTATAACATTTTATATGCAAACATAATCTTACCCAGTGAAGAACTATATCCTGGATTTCATTCTCAGTTTTGCCATCATTGGTGTTTTGCATAATAGTTGTGTTCATTTGAATTTTATATTTTGATGATTCTGAAATGTTTTAAAGATACAGTTCATTAGAGTTCAATAACTCAAACATCATATAACAAGGTTTTTTTTTTTCTGGCAGTTTCTCACCACATTTCAAGCTGTCATCCTGTATTGGTGAGCACTTCAGATAATCCCAGTCCTGCGTTCTCCAAGTCATAATGTTCCCATCTACACATTTGGATGCATCCAGCTGGAGTGGACTCAGCTGCACTCCCCACATTCGGAACAAGGACATATCTCCAAGGAAGTTTTTCCCGGTCTCAAAATCAATAGCACCTCCGACAAAACTGTGAGACACCCCCAAAGTCAGGGTACCATTTGCGGTAAGGAACCTGGGTGACGATTCTTTCAAATGAATTTCGAATACGGCTTTATTAACGATCATTTGGAAAAGCCTAGTGCGACTCGACCATGTCAGACAAATTGTGTGCCACTTGTCTTTTGGAAGGTCATATGCAACTATCCATTCTTCCCCAAAGAGGTAAGCTTTTAAATTTCCCCCATCTCCAGCCAAGCCAAGCTCCACGTGCTGTTGCCCTGGACCTTTGTAGTCAAAAGCAGTCCATTCAGAAGTAATAATCTTTTTCATGAGGTTGACACAAACACTCAGTTCCTCTAAAGGTGGGATTATAACATTATTATTCAGCTGCCAAACACAGGATTGGGTTTTAAAGGCCATCTTGTTCCCCCATAGGCTCGTGCCTAAAAGATACAGATTTAGAATTGATTTTCAGTTATAAATTCTTAAGAGCTTGAGTAAACTATCCTAAGTTTGTAGTGTACATTCAGAATCAACAAATGATATCCTCTTTAGCAATATAAAAACTTTACAAAAGTCCATTTTTCCAAGGATAGAGGAGAAAAAAATATTTTACATAATGCAAGGACGATTTTTGATATTGTGAAATATCTTACCTGAACACATGAGAGAGAAGCACAAAATCCATATGTAAATACTCACAGGCAGGCATTTCTTAAATGTTTGCATGATATCTGTATATCTGTATGAATAATAAGAAAGAGAGAAAAAATATTCATATACAGTGTCAAAAAAATCAAAAAAGGATTTACAGTAGGCGAATAAAACTCTGTTTAAGAAATGTTAAAGAGTCAAACTATCCATAAAGAGCAAAACTTATTAAGCTGTCATCTTATATAACTTATAAGATTAAAAAAACACATTTACTTTTATAACTGTCTTCTTTTAATCATGTACTTACTGTGTTATGGCATGTCTCTGGAATGGAAAAAGACTTCAGCATAAAACAAAGTAAACTATGGTAAAAGTAAACCAACAAATTCAACCTGGAAAAGTATGACTTGAGGGTATTTTGTCCTCTAAATATATATCTAGCGCAGGACCTCTCCTCAGGAGACAAAATCCACGCCCCAATCTCTTGTTGATAAGTTATTTATTAATCATAAAGAGAGTAATAAACATAAAAGGATCCGTGCATGGGTCAATAAGGAACAGTTTCCGGAACCAGTAATCTTATTATGAATCATTTGGTTTAACCCTTTCGTTTTATAAATCCTTGAATATTACCCTTTCACATAATTTGTGACCCAACATGCTTATTATAATTGTGATGTTTGCTTGTTTTGAGACTCTATTTACTATTATCACTCATGAATGTGGGAGAAGACACACCTCATAGTTAAAGATTAATAGTGTAAATTGTGTGCTGAAATACTGACTCTTGCTAAATGGGAGGAATGTTTCTGATATAGGGCGTATAATGCATTTGTATTCTTTTCTGTAATAGAGTAATGATAGTAAAAACTGAACATGTGATTATGAGCTGTGAGGGTTAATCACTGAAATATCCACATAACATGATTTTAACAATTGATTTATGCTGTATTTAGAAATGAAATAACGTTAATGTCATAAATAAATTTAAAAAAAAACGGCACATGACAGTGCACAAGGAACTGTTCATGTTTTTATTACACAAACAGTTCTGCATGTATGTGGGCAGAATGTGTCTACCATCTTAACAGGAAGTTGTTTTAGATCTTAAGCAAACAGTTCAGTTCAGTTCCTCAGGTGTTCAGATCAGAATCAGTTCTTCCAGCTCAAACAAAACAAATTTAATTAGATTTTATAGTGGGCTATCTCCAAGCCATTCTCTGAGCTCATTTCTCATTATATATTTGAATTTATTCATTATACTACATATTTGTGAATATTTTACAAATCCATTTATTAGATCCAAATGTGCCTACCATTGTGATATGCGTTCACTCTAAAAAATGTTGGTTTGTTTGAACCCGTGTTTGGGTCAAATGATGGTGAAACCAACCGTTTGGTTTTCTGTATTTGATCCAAACATGGGTTGAAACAACCAAACCTAGCATTTTTTAGCATTCCTTAGAGTGTATGAAACCATGGAACATATTTTATAATTAATAGGCCAATCTTTTTTTAAGAATTCATATCAAACAACTAAAAAATGGTGATTATAATTTGTCTATTTGACCATTGTATTACGGAAAATAAAGAAATGAAGGACATTCTCTGATATTTTCAAAGTGGAAATGTTTTAAACAGTAATGGCAGGTAAAGTTGTGGGACGTGTTTATTCCATGTTTCAAGAATCAGTGAAGAGAAATTTTGCAGAGCTGTTTTGCAAAATTACAGAATTAGAAAGATAAGAAATCAAAATCACTTTGTGCTCTTTTTTTTTTTTGGCTCCAATGAGTGTGATGTTCCCAAACAGAGGGAGTTTTACTATTGTGTTTTCATGAAAGCATTAATCATCTTCTGGTTTTACATCTGTATGAGAGAACATTTTAACAGAAGGGGAAAAGAAGGTTTCAGCCACCACCTCATTTCCTCTAAATTTCCAATTCAGGGTATTACTGCAAAAAGCTTGAAAGAATTTACCACAAGACCACTATACCACTATAAAAAATGAATGAGAGGCCTGCAAGCAATATGGGTAAAATGAAAGCTAGCAGAGATGCTTGGACAGGGAATATGGTGTTTTCTTAAAGGGAGGGGATGAACACATTGCTGATCCTAGCAGTTTCTGGTTCAACTGTCAAAGCTTAGTAGTGGGAAAAATATACAAAACCTGTACATCAAACACTTTGTTTAATGTTTTTTGTTGATTTGAAACATAATTTCTCAAAATCTTTGATTAAATAACTATAATTTTATCTGAACACTGCTAATACTTCTAAAAAAAAATGTGGGACACCTTATGTTTCAAAACCTGCAGGGCCTGAACAATTATATTTTATTACCTCAACGCAACACAAAAATAATAAAAACAGCCCTAATAAATCATAAGAACACAGTTAAATGTCATACATAGGGTTTTAGTGTCCCAAGCGATAAACCAAAAAGTGGCCCAATTTGCCTGATATCCCCCTATCCGCAAATTATTTACATTTTATAACAATATGTTATATCTAATAAAGGGGCAACGACTGTGGGTTTTATTAAGGATTTTTTTGTTTTACTTTTAATTCCCACAATATACACACTCAAAAATGAGAATCAAACTGAAAGCAAAGTATAAGTATCTATCTGGATACTTATGTTTAGTTTGCATTAAGATTCACTTTAATTGTACTTTACTATTAGAGTAATGTAACTTTGTCAGCCCTAAAATACATTTTAAATTTTAAATAATTATTTTTCCTTTACAAGTGTTTCATAGACTCCGTGGCTCCTTCTTGTGGTCACGGGCACTAGTTTGAAAATAACCAACGCCGAGTCCGACCACTCATGCTGCGTCTTGCAGTGTGTGCTGTCTAACGCTAGATGTCGCTGTCACCGTCTGGAGCGCTTGGCTGGTTGAGCAGAGTGTTCTCGCGCGCCTCTAATGTGTCAGCGCCAAACAGCAGGGGGAAAAAACTTCGGCAAAAATGGCGGAGGGTGCAACGTCTCTCAAAGGGTTGCGGGCTCAAATGGGTAAGAATTGATTAATTTACAAGCTCTTTTGACAAGTTCGCGTTGCTTGAATCAGTCCTATGACATATCTGTAGCACTGTGGCTTTGTTTGGAGGTTGTTTGAACGACTGATGACTTAAATCCATTACTTTCATTGAGGCGGTTTAGAGAGGGGAGAGTTAGCGGGCTCAGTTGGACGGATAACGGCCAGCTAACTGCTAAACTTACTCCAGCACCAGGCAACAAGTTTGTGTTTGTTCACTAGTATGTTCTTGTGGAGTTTAATGATTAGATAGGATGGATTTACGAAGTCCTAAGGGTTTTCAATGTTGTGTTCGCCGGATCTTCTGGGAGGTTTGAGAAGTGATGTCTTGTTTGACAGGAATACATCATCACATCTTTGTATGGCGTTCTCATCTGTACGAACCCAGCTAACCTTTGTGACAGATATTTATTATTTTAAAGTCAATGTAATTTTAGCATCACACAAAATAGTCTCTAAACAAGGTGCTTTTAAATATGTATAAACCCTCATAAGTTGACTTCTATATGCGCTTCCTACATGACTAGCAAAAAGAGACACTGAATTTGATGTCAAAATTGTTCATGTATAAACTCCACAATCAATTGGAGACCTTTGATAACGATGGCTATTATCTATTGAATTGAGTTATGAAACCATCAATGTGTAGTTTATTATTGCATGTGGAATTAAGGATTCAGGATGCACCAAACTACAGTTTACTGACAGTAGAATGCTTGCTAGCAGTATCTGTCGCTTTATCTAATGTTGACGAGTTTGTGAGTTTCTCTCTTGCAGATGCTGTTGCCATCTTGGTCAGTAATTGCTAAACAGGATGTCACGTATGACTCTCATTACACTTAAATATGGACCCTTAACTAGATCGTTTACCATATGATGGGTCAGGATTGATATAAACTGTAATTTTCTCTCTATCAGCATCATTGCAGTTGCATTTAGCAGCAAACCCTCAAATTCTATTTAGTAAGTTACCTCTTACGTAAAACATGTAGCTATGGGTTGCTTGTTTTGCATGCTCTTCTGCCTTGCTAATGAGGAATGATTTGCACTTTGGGTGTATTATTTAGCCTATGCCACTAATAGACTAGAAAGTTTAGCTTTTACTGTGGCCTGTGGTTAAGCTCATGGAGTTGTAAAAGTTTTAGGCCTTGTTGTGTAAGGTACATAACAGGCCTGAAAAACTTCTGCTTTTCTATGTCATTTTAGCTACTTTTACTGTTGTAGAGCTTGAATTCTATTCATTCAATTGTTGGAAGCAGGTCACAGTGTGGTTAGAAACCTCAAAGTGGGATCACTTGAAGATTGCATCCTGCCAGAGTTAACCCTGACCTGACTGCAAGCATAATGAAGGCTGAGTCCAGTGGTATAAAAATGCACTTTTCCTATTTGTATTTATTAATTTGTGCATTTGCATTTTTAAAGCTATTAATGGAGAGCATGAGATCATGAGATGTGATCTTGAGCTGTTTTAAAATCATAATCCAGCACCAGCAGGCTGGTTATAAGTCAATATTAAACTGGTTGCACCTTTGTTTATCAAGCATTCTCCTCAATCTTGGCTGTCAGAATGAGGACTGTAATTTTCATTGTTAAATAGTCAGCGCCTCTCCTCTGAGTTGTTATTTTGAAGTCAGTAGCTTTTAGTGAAACCAGAATATGGAACATGTTTGTGAAGCAGAATGGCTTATATTTATAATTATATTTTAGTCCTACAGGTGCTGTACATTGCCCTGCTGAGCTTTTTGTCTTTTCTTGTAGAGACATTTGTTTAATTGCTGCAGCATTCAAATGTGCAACCCAGTCTCATTGGAACCAATCCTGCTTTAAGTAAAATGTCCAGTGAGTATCCATAAATGTTATTCAGTTTTAACCAAACTAGGTGAATGTTAAGGGTGCTCCGATTGATCGGGCACTGATCGATATTGGCCGATAATAACCTTAAATAATTTGATCAGTGGTCTCTTTTAAAGCTGATCAATGACCGTAGCTCTTAAAGTGACCGCATCCCTAAACTTGTCTTTGTCCTCAACGTTATTTAACAAAAAAAGACAGAGAAAATCACTCACTCATCATTCACTGTGCTATTAAATTAAAAGTAAAATATGATAGACCAATAATATGAACAGTGAAAATAAGTGTGGTTCCTACAGTACATTTTAACAGGCAAAATTTGGCCTTTTGGAAATTTCAATTTGCTAAGACTATTTTGATAAATACTCTATTGATTTTTCTTCCCAATATTCAAAAATAAATAAAAATACAGGTGTTGGTTCTCTGAATTAACAAGTACTAAAAATAAAAATAAATATCGGACTTGTTCTGGATAGAGTGGTGTCGGTGCATCCCTTTTTACCGCTAGTACACATGGAGCTTGTTACGTGACGTAAACGTCAAAATGGATTACTTTACAAATCATGCACAATGGTAAAAGCATTTTGAGGCCAAGTATTGTCTGTATAAGTAAGATTTAGGAGTTTTTTTTACAAAAGTATAGGTAGAGGCAAGTATTTCAAGCCCATGATGCACATGTGGGTGCACAGCACACTTGTTTAAAGATCCATAGCTGATGATAACGTTATCATTAGCCTCCCGGAAGCAAGCATGACCTACTGCCCAGAGCCCACACGTCTTCATCATTCTACCTCTTGAAATAGCCCAAGCTTACGTGGCCCATGTCCCCACTAATCCTGGACAAGAACTACATTGTGGATGGGTCAATAGGTTAGTTAATCTAGTTAAACTAGACTTATTTTTTTTGACTTCTTGATATTTTTATACAGCAGTGCTTTTGTTTGAATTCAAGTGCTATGATTTAGCTGTGACAATTTGTTTTGAAAAACCTGCTTGTAAAAGTTGGATCTTTTAAATTCATCACCTTTAAGCCCTATTGCAACAGCCATACATGTTCATATGGATCTCTTTATATCTGGGGTTCTTGACTCTGCACCTCAAGGTCCACTTTCCTGCAGAGTTTAGCTCTAACCATTAAACTCACCTGCCTGTAACTCTTTGATGCGCTTACCTCACTAACTTCCCTCTCTCATTCACTCAGATGCCATTGCTACGTCATTGCCACTGCTAGAACCCTTGCAATGGGATTAAATGGAATGCCCTAAGCTTGGGCTGGGCAGTATGACGGATGGCCCAATGATGTGACTTGCAATTTTGATGTACAAACTAGGGATGGCCATTCGATTAAATTTTCTTAGTCGATCGTCGAGAGAATTAATGATCGACTACCGATTAATTATTCGTATTTTTATATTCATATTCAGTATTTATTTAACTTTTTATAAATTAAAAAATGGAATGAAAATGCAAAAATACAGCGTGTTTTTCTCTCGATTAGATCTTTATTACAAGATGATCAACTTGTGGCAGTTAAACTGGACGTTTGGTTAGGTTATACGCTGCGGTGCTCTAGCAACGGAACCTGCAGATGCAAGTTGGCGTTCTTAAAGAGAGACCCTCTAGTTCCAATATAATAAATAATAAAAAATCATGTTAAACAATAACTTAACCAAAAACATAATAATACTTAGATCTGAGAGGTTTTGTCAAAAAGTAACTCAAAACTATCCAAGGCACGGAGTCGAGAAAGAGCGTGAGAGATTAGCCTACCTAACAATCAATTAGGCTAGGCTACTTAACAAAGCCTCATAAAAAAATAATTAGTAACTCACATACAACTTCTGCACCCGTCTACTGATTTTTGTTGTGAAAGATAAGCATGTCAATGTTAATTTTTCATTTTATGGGTTAAAAAGGAAAAACAAATGGATGCAAAAGTACATAGATCAATGGGAATTTTAAACTTGTTAATGATTATCTTTAAACCTGTTAAGTACTGAAGTACCCTACTTGAGCAAAGTTCTTCCATATATTTTATTAATATTAGAAAAAAAGAAAAAAATATATAAAAAAATATCGTATTGATTTCGGTATCGGAAGTGAAAAAGTGGTATTGGGACATTCCTATTTTAAAATTCCACCATGAGCTTTGTGCTTTAAAAAAAACAAACATGTTTTATTATGACCTTTACATTTTGTTTAATTTGTTATATGCTTCATTGTTCTGTTTTTCACCAGAATGCCAGAATGTGTTAAATATGTCGGGTCAGGTGAACCTGAAACCAACCTATTACAAACGACTTACTTATGATCAATTAGTTATCTAGTCTTTCAGGCAACTCACCACCTAGGTAATTTTGATATGTATTACTGCACAATGCAGGACAATGTATGTTGTTTAAATATGTGCATGTAAAATCACAGCTGTGGCTTCTGTTCAGGCCTAAAGAATTGAAAAGTGCAGGCACGTTCCTCCCCTGGCATCTGCCCTAGAGCACTTCCTGTTGTCCCAATAACAGGCTGCTACTGCAGCAAAAAGAAAAAAGAGTGTGGCAAACAGTCAGCGGTAACAGGACCCCACTGACCCACTGAGCGCTGACTCTCCCTGACTGCTGGATCTTCTTGGATGGCAGGACATAGAAAGCATAGTGTTGCTATTTGTATAACCGTTCTTTGTGTTCTGTCAGACAGAGTGAAGGAAGGTTTGTCGAACAGCCCATCTAGTCATCTGACTGTTTAAATGGGGCAGCTGTTGTCAGAAGGGATGATGCAACCCATGTCTGTTTGTAGTGTGTTTTTGCTCAAAATAAATTTTAAAGCTCAATGATCGGCAATCACAGTTGTTTAAATATTGAGAAAAATGCGGATTTGCTTAGTGTTTGTGGCAGTGATATAAGGCAATCTGATCGTTGATGTGACAACTTTGTTTTGACACTAGATAATTGAGTATCTCTTAATCACATCGATGCATTGTGGTTAATTCTGGTACAGACTAAGACCAAATGCTTGTTGTTTTTGCATGCTTATTAACCATTTTGCTTTGTGACTGTTTTCTCAAAAAAATCATTTTTGACCATGCTGTGTGATTTCAGGATATGCAAACAAATTTAAACATGTAGGCACTCAGCCACCAAAGCAACCGTTTGCTCTGTGCTTAATGATACCAGTCTAATTTCCTCTGTAAGGTAAATATAAAGTCTTAGCAACAGCTGTTTAGTAATCCACATATGTACGTTTGTCTAACGTTTTGAAACATTAGCCTATTGTTTAGTGGCCCATAAATAACATGCAGACTAATTGGAGTTGCTCTAAGGAACAGTTTGAGGTCAGCTTGGGCTTGCATTCGTTGTCTTTACAGCATGAATGTATGTGCAAGACCTAGATAATGTTCTCCATTGTGTTTGTCCATTGTTGGGCCGGTGTTCATTTGCATGCCGCGTGTCGCAAAGCCCACAGTGTGAGGTTCAGAGTATGACTCAGATGGTGTTTGCATATTCAATTAGTCTGACGGACTATGGCCTGAGTGCTCTATTCATCCCTCTTCCTTGTAGGTCATCCTGAGCTTTAGATGAGACATTAAGACAGTGAAAAGAGTAAAACAGAACTACTAAATTTATTTCAAAACAGCTTGCTTAAAATGTAAGCATGTACTTTTAATAAAGCATTTACTGCAGGTGTATCAGGTGGTACTTTCACTTCTGCAGGAATTACCCAGCCTGGCACTATATGCAGTATTAAAGCTCAATCTATTTCAATCTAAGGGTGTGCAAAACTGCACTTTTTCATTCTGGTTGGCTGTCTGACTCTGAACAACTAGCCAATTGTGTCATAATATGATAATAGTAATGATTGAAATAAACAATAATTGAGATAATTTTTACTATAATATCAGGGCTCAAATTTCAGTATAATGTACACAGGATCCGTGCACTAGCTCTTAAAGTCACGGCAGCCATATGTGTCGGTCATTAATTTTGTCGTCAAAACAACAAAAGTTAGCTTTAAGTAAAACGCATCAGGATTAATAGCCTATGTATTTAATTTATTCAGGACTAAAATACTACCCAGTTTAATTTTCCATTTGATTACTTTATTCGGTTTCTGTATATGAATACTAGTGTTAGACCTATTCAAAAACTTTTCTCTTTATTTGTATCTTTATTCTATTGTATTTATTTGTGCTACTTTTTAAAATTTAATTAAACAATTTAAGTCAAGCATCATGTTGTGTAAATTCTTAACAACAATATTACCCCATTGTAAAAATGCAATGAGCGCAAACATTTAGGCAAGATAATTGTAATCATTTTGTTTGGCAAAAATCAAGAATCAATGAATGTTACCAGTTCTTTTTTTAGCAAACCAAAAACATCAGCCTTAGCCACTGCAGTACGATTGCCAACCAAAGATGACACTTAACACTTAGAAAATGCAAACTTAGAAGTGCATTTCTTTTCTCTAAATATTTATTTTTCAAAAGTGCTAAAATAATCATTAATTGAACAGGGAGTCTTTTTTGTGTCGGCCAGAATTGAATTATAATTTTAAAAATTTAAAATTTTTAAATTTTTAAGCAAACTAAAAAGATTGCAGGGTTGTGAGTATTCTTCGAAAAGAATTCTTGCCAGAGCATTTGGACTAAAATAAGTGAAAGATGATAACAGATATGTTAATAAAATCAAGGACCAAGTACATCAGTTAAAACACATTTATAGCCAGAGTTTGAAGCTTTCGGCCTTGTCTAATGAGTAATCAATCTCTGAAATATCTTAACCAGAAGTTGTAAATGTTGTTTCAAAAGTATTGTTATATCATTAGTCAGTCTACATTTTCTGATCATCTATCACATGAGCAACAGCAATGGGGGGAAAAGCCACTGGCTTTCTGCTGCTTCATGCAAAACCCAAGATTTTTGAACAGAGAGTCAGGGTGATTAGACATAGATGCATGCTCAGCATTATGGGCCACTCTCTGACCTAATGGTGTCTGGCTCAAGCAGGTATGTCTGTATCCCGATGACTGAGTAGCTCCATCCCAGTTCACAAACTTACGCACTCTATGCCATTTTAAGTCTTATGCACTCTATGCCATTTTGAGAATGGCACTCTATGCCATTTTGGCACTCTATGCCATTGTGAGTAGTCTGTTCACAGTGAAAATTTCAACAAGAAGTTCACTTCAAATACCCAAATTATGCACTTATTTAAACCAAACAAACAAACAAACAAACAAATGTGTACAGTATGTAATTTAAAACACAACTAGTTAATGACCATGGCATCAGTGTGTAGTGAGCTTTTCAAATGTGCAACTCTATGTGCGACTTTTTGATCTGAAATGTGCGACTACTCAGTGTCTCAGAATGCTTTATCACATCATCAGAGCTGAAAATAAAGCAGAAATGTACTATTCACAAGTGACACAAGTGAGAAAACTGCTGGTACGCATGGTTCTATAAAATGATATCTAGGGGACTAAAATGAAAAGTTAAAGCTAACTGAGCATACAATGTCATTGGCCTCAGAATAAGTGTTACAGCTCCTTAAAGGTACACTGTGTAACTCTTTTAGTTTATTCTTAGCTAAAAACACTTGGTTCTTTCAAAAATGTATGTCATTAATGTATATTCACTTCATTCAAGTAATAAAGTATTCTCGTGAGTGTATAATATGCCATTGAAAATAAATAGGGGTTCTAATGTCGGTCGCCATGTTGCCCCTCCATCTTGACAGTACATTAGCCAAAGAGGGACATACCCTTTAATTCAAAATAAGTTAATCTTGCACTACACTACACTGGAGTTAAAAGGAAATCGGAATTGAGAGGAACAGGAACTAATATTCACTGGATGGTCATATACCTTTTCACCGCTAGATGGGGGTAAAAACAAAAAAAATCACACAATGTAGCTTTAAAATCCAAGCTCCTTTGCACCAGCTTTAATGAGTTGCTTCTTAGTTTTGTTTTGTTTTTCAACTGATCCCATTAAAGATAGCAACTAAATATTTCTTACTTCAAGATAAAAAAAAAAATTAAACTAGAATTTTATGAAGTTCTGAGAGGTTTTGATAGGTAGCCCACTGGACAGGTACTGATGATGATATTCTCGTACAATATAGTTTTGTTTTTTATCGTAATTTAATGCATTTTTTAAAACCAATTTTATTGGATAATCAAGTGTTCTACACTAAAGTGAAAGGATGCCAATACAACTGCAGGTACATCTGCATTTAAGTTCATTAGATAAATAAAATAATATACTCATCTGACAAATTAACATGGACACACTGCTTATCCAACCTTTATTGACAGTTGACTACATGTTGTCTATCAAGCACAAGGACACTAGAGCCCCTTTCACACCGAGATTCCGGAAAAGACACAGATAAAGTGAGTGACCCGAGATTTGACCCAGGTTCGTTTGATTTTGGTTCATTCACACTGCCAATAATTTCCCGTGAATGAGAGTGTGCGTTCACACAGAACCCGTAAAAATCCAATGTGACATAAAATCTCAGCAGCGTCTTAAGTTTGCTTATGAGCTGCGATTTCTCTTTTCTTGAGAGAAACCATGCATTTTTTTTCTCTGATTCGATTATAAACTAGCGTATAATGTTCCCTTTGACTAGCTGCTTAATCAGCTTCATCATTGCGACACGGCATTGATTACGGCTTTTGTTCACAGTCACACAGTGCATGTTTCGGGACTGAACACAGCAATGTTACTAGGTTCCCAACCCGGCATCGATCCCGGCATCAATTCCGGGTCGTGTTTGTGTTTACAAAGAAAGCATTCTGGCAATTTCCCGGGATCAACGCGCTGCATGAAAGGGCCTTAGTTGTGTCCCTATAGAAAACTCTGCATCAACAACTTTCTATTTCTAAGTCTTTGTTCTTAGCATTTCATTTTATATCAAAGTCAAATATTCTTGCTCTCCAATTTTGCTATCCAATTTTATTTATTCCCCTTTAGCACGGGAGGTTTATTAAATAAAGGCACTGGATGCCTTGCGAAGCTCTGGTGACTTCAATCAATTTAGCAGCATACCTCAATGACTCGAGCATCGGTGCTGGTGTGTGTGTTATCTTGGCGGCAGAAATAGCCAGGTTAGAAGAACACTGAGGTCTCACCAGGGCCCAATGTAGCCCTCTGCTTTGACATGCTTGTGAGAATCACATGTAAACACTCCAGGAGGTTCTACAGACAGTGGAACCCCCTACAGCTACAGATCTAGCTTTCTTATTGGTTTAAAAAAGATAGACAATCTAGTAACCATTCTGCTTTAAAGCAGGGTTGTAAACTAATCGGGTTGTAAATCAGTTTCATTGTGACAGTAATATTTTAATTCGTACTGTTTCTCAGAACTGAGTTTTTTTTAAGAGGAGCTTTCGCTCCACTCAGACAAAACAAAAATACATTTATGGGAAAACAGGATATAAATGATGGAAGCCTCAAATTCCTACCAGGCAAAACTACTGGAGTCAAACATACAGGGCTGAGGCGAACAAATTGGGGGTAGAACTGAACGACAAAACATTTCATTTGCACATTCCTCACCCCCTGTGGGGTCTACAGAAGTAGAGATTAAATGGGTAAACAACATACATGGAAAATATAGTCCAAAGCACCAAATCGGGCCCAGATGTGACTCAGATTTTTTTTTTTTTTTTTTTTTGTGGTGTTCATTCTCATAAAACATGACTAAAGGTGCACCCATGCCCTCCAGCTACGGTGACCCCATGTTCTCAAAATATCCATTTAGTGCAACACAACAAATGACTCTTTATTACTATACTCTTCACTTCAGCCTCAGTTTAAAGATTGATTCCTTGCTTGAAACGTGATATTCATCCCACATGTAGTGACCTCAAATCTGAACACCTCCTACCCATCCCTCTTCTAATCTTTCCATTCCCATGAGAGCTGCTATTACCTCAGGCATATTTGCTTTGCTACCAGTCCTGGCTATGATCCTTAACAATGGTACTCTGAAAAACACAATGGCATGGCTGCCATTGAATCAATTTGAGGGTCAGAGAGAGGGGGAGAAGGTCAGAGACTCCTGCTGACCCACATCTCTAGTTAGGGGTGGTGCTAAGTAGACTCTCAATGGACAATACTCACTAGCACGAAACATTACAGTACTTATAACTTTGATAGAAAACTATCAAGACACTCAACAAGAATGTTTTTTTCTCAAGAAAGGAAAAAGACCTACAAGATCAGTGAATGTAAAATTTTCATGTAAAATCGACAGTTATGTTAATTGGCACAAAACTCTCTCACACTGACCCTGGATCAATGAGCCAACCTTATCCCTGAGGCCTGCAAAGTATTTTTAAGTTCAAAAGTGTAGCCTGTGGTGGTGTCAAATTCATTACATGTTCTTCCTGGGCTTGAGTCTCTTCCTGAGTCACTCCTCAAGACACCATTTATGTCCTCTACCCAAATCAATTTGGAAAAACCTTTAAATAAGCTTCCATCCATTGGAACTGGACAGTAACAGCAAACCCCAATCTCCATAAGACTGGGCAGGCACAATGGGCAACAGATGGTCTTATTGTAGGGGGGAGGGGGGAACCTATGCCAGCACATCCTGTCATGCTAAATTTACCACCCAAGAAAGCAAGATTTCTCAAAAGGCATTTAAAAGAGATACTGGTAATTTACCTTCTTAAGGCCCTTTCACACAGAGCACAACATGTTAAAGCGAAACGCAAACGAATGATGCTTTCACAGCATGTAGAAACGATTGATTGGCTTCTGCTAATTCATGCCTGCACGATAGGTGGTGCTGACCAATAATGCATTTTTCATAAATGCACGTTTCCTTATGTATATCTCTCTCTTGCATTTATTTATTGCAATTATTATTTATTTAAAATTTAGCACTATACACCATAAACACAAATTATGCATATGAGACCTTACGATAACTGACCAAATACATCATACAATATATAATCATAGCTAAGTAACAGATGCATTAGAGCATTTAATTTAACATTGAGCTACATTACAATTTAATGATAATTACTTTGTTCGATCTAGACCGAATAAGCACACAAGTTCTTCAGAAAATATTTGAATGGACATGGAAACTGAAATGATATTCTGCATAAAGAAATATTTAGTAAACATGTGTGAATGATATTTCTCCAAATGTGCACACTTTTCAACTAATATCACTAATGGAAGCTTAAAAGTGAAGCCATGTGAAATTAAAAATAAACAGGAGCAGACAAAATTGAATGTCTCTGTTCGCAGACATAATAATAACAAAAAAAAATCATCATCCATTCTCTTCTCTCTTCCGGAATACTTTTCTTCTGTGTTTACACTGGTTTTGAAAACCATGCCGCCAATCACCCTTTTGAGCAAGAGCAGTGGCTCCAGGGACATGATCTGAAGCTCCAATCTAATTGGAAGGACGTTCTTTTAATGCAGGACAATGAAGAAGAAAAAAAAGACACACTGGAAGAAGTTTTTTTTTTTTCGTTTTGTTGCGCCGCGATTGATCGCACCAGTGTGAATAGCTCCATAAGTATTGTTTCCATTCAAGAGCGTCCCTGTAAAGACCTTTTAGGCAGATATGCTTGATAGAAATACCTTAAAAGTTACAACTATTAATATGTTTTTATTAATTTGTTTGCACAGATAACATGTTATCGTTTTCACCTTATGGTAATTTCTATTATTACTGTAAAGCTGCTTTGAAACAACCCATACTGTTAAAAGTACTATATAAATGAAGGTGACTTGACTTCACCTTGACTTAAATACATTTATTTCTAATTCCAGACTTCGATTGGATGCACACAAAACATCATGATGTTTCACTGGTCTCTTTGTACATGAATCATTTAGCTCAGCATACAATTCCATTAATCAAAGAAAAAAAAAACACTTGTCTTGAGTCTTGTAAGTTTTGTGTATTTTAGGCCTTCGTTTTTACTGGGTGGCCAAGTTGCTCAGTGTCAAAGACCGTTGGAATTCCAGACTGCTTATTTTAAGCTTTTGGCACAGGTGCTTTGAGTGGTCAGGGCAGCTGAGAGAGGTATTAATACATTCTTTGTATAAAGATAATGAGGCCAGATGTTGACTTTTGCCCACGGAAATGTGTTTGCTTCAAAAAGCACCATTTTCTAACACTTATCGGCTCATATTAATACACGTTAAGTACCCTATGGCCTACATAACAAAATAATCTATAAATGAGAAATAGCCGGTACTTGATTTTCTCATTTAAAAAGAAAAATAGACAGAGAGAAAGAATCAAGTAAAAAAAAAATATGTGTGCATAGAAGTAGGGGGCGGGGATCCGCAGCAATCCTCTTAATACCACGGCAACTAGCGTGGAATGTCTACAGCAGGTCCAAGAGACAGCTGCTCCATCTGTTCCTGCCATCAATTCTCTCTCCTCCGGTGGAAAAATGAAAAGAATCAGGATGCTCTTCATCAGCTCTCTCAAAGACATCCAACTGCTACCACCAACCTGCGCAAGTATCCAACTGATGCCACTCAAAATAAAATGAATCCCTCCTTCTGTACGCCCTAAAAAAACCTTTAATACAGCAAGTCCTCTCACATTTGCACCGTTCATATTACCGGAGATTTGTTTCTTGAATAATTCATGACCTGACAAAACATCCCCCGCTACCCCACCCCAGTCATGAATGGATGAAAGGGAAAGGAAGATAACTTACCAGTTTCTTCGTCAATAATAAAGATCCCCAGACCCGACCCATCCCGAATGGAGTAACGGATTTCTCCGTCTCTTTCTTTATCCTCATCCTGAGCGGTGATTTTCATCACCGATGTTCCAATGGGCACATCCTCTTTGATAAATCCCTTATCCACAAATGATGGGAACAATGGCCTGTACAGATTCTCGTTCACATCCACAACCTCCACCTCAATGTGACAACTCGAGGACAAAGATATCGGCTTGCCTTTGTCCTTCGCCCTTGCTGTGAGACTGTACACTTGCTTTTTCTCGTAATCCAGATTCTGGACGATTCGTACGGCGCCACTCAATTTGTCTACTTCAAACTTTCCGTCCCCATTGTCAATGAGGCTGTATCGAACCTGGCTTGAAGACCCAACATCAGGGTCGTGAGCCTCCAGCCACATTATAACGGTACCGATGGGTAGATCCTCACGTACTCTCACCTGATAGTTTGGGGGAATAAATTTTGGAGGATTGTCATTTACATCCTCCAGTGTGATTTTAAGCGATACAGTTGAGACAAGTTGAGGTTCATCAGCGGCCTGGTCATGAGCTGCTATCTTGAGTACAAAACTGGGTTGCACCTCACGGTCAAGAGGCTTTTTCACCGTAATGATCCCGGTTTCAGTATCAATAGCAAATTGATCTGTGTCTGCCAATATAGAGTATCTGACCACGCCATTATCCCCAAGATCTTTATCTTTTGCTTCAACTTGAATGATCTCTGTGCCGACTGTAGTGCTTTCGCTGATATCCACGGAGTAGGCGTCCTGTAAAAACTGTGGGCTGTTATCATTAGCATCCAGGATCTTTACATCCAGCAGACGTGAAGATGACTTCTGGGGAATCCCAAGGTCATACACAGTGATGTTCAACGTATAATGATCAGTTGTTTCTCTATCAAGAGGAGTATATACTTTGAGCCATCCACTGTCCATGTCAATGACAAAACGACTCTCTGCGTCACCCCCAGAGATGACGTAAACCAGCTTCCCATTAAAACCGCTGTCAGAATCCGAGGCACTAAGATGGACAATCCTGGCCCCAACAGGCAAGTCTTCTTTGACCTCAATCACACTGGGAAAAGTCTCAGCAAACTGGGGCGCAAGGCGATTCACAGAGTGAAAGTCCTGGAAGTGGTCTTCGGGTTCAATTTGGCTGTGGATCTTGCTTCCTTGCAGGAGCTTTTCTGCCAGCATGCTGGCAACTCCAGTATCAATGCATTTCACTTGGACTGGTTTGCGTGCCGTAACAACCGTAATGTTCAAAAACATGGGCTGAGTTTCATGTTCTCCATCACTGGCTATGATCTGCAAGCTGTGATAGGACACTTTTGCTGCCTCGCCCTCATTCAAAGGTTGCTTCAAAGTAAGCACGCCGGAGTTTGGATTAATATCAAAATAATTCAAGTCATTCCCAGCTTTTATTCTGTACCTCACCAACTGCAACTCATCAGCATCAATAGCAGACACTGTTGTGATCTGCTCACCAATACCATGGTCTCTCGGCACAGTTATGTCACATTCCACGCTCTCAAAAAGTGGCTTGTTGTCATTTAAGTTGTTAAGTGTGACTGTTACCTGGGTTTCTACCTCACGTCGAAAAGGGGAACCCCAGTCTGACGCCCGCACTTTCAAAGTGTAAATCCTCGGCATCAGTTCATAATCCAAAATCTCTGAACTACTGATGAGACCAGAGAAGTAGTCAATAACAAATGGCTGGGGATTTACATTGGCAATGCTGTAAGTGACATATCCATTCTCCCCAGTGTCTAAATCAGTGGCTTTCACTGTAAGCACACTAGTACCTATGGGCATATTTTCATCAACACTTGCTTTGTAAGATGTCTGTTTGAATTCTGGGGCATTGTTGTTCACATCGATCACATCAATAATGACTTTTGTGACTGCCTTTTTCTCACTGGTCACAACTTCTAATTCATACTTTTTCATGGAGTCTGCATGAAGGGGCCCAGCTGTTGTGATCAACCCTGAATCTGCATTAATGGCAAATTGATTTTTGTCTAATTTGTGTCTAAAAGCATACTTGAGTTGAGGATACTTTGGCACAGCTGTTACCATTACAACAGGTGTGTGCAGTGGTGCAAATTCACTCACATTGACTCTGTAAATAGCTTGATTGAATTTAGGAGGCCCTACTTTAAAGTGGGGAGACATGACATGGATGACCTTTGCAGATGAAAACTGGGGTGGACTTCCTTTGTCTTTGGCTTGCAGTGTTAGGTTGTATCCAAAGGGCTGACTATCCCAGTCAACCTGCTTAACAGCTTTGATTTTATATTCCTTACTGCCAGGACTTGTCCGCATGGCTTTAAACTGCTGAAGAGGGTCGCCTGCAACCACACTGAGAGATGCAATCTCGCCGTTAGCACCTTGGTCATTGTCTTCAACAGTCACAACAGCATAAGTAGGATCCTTGTCTGTGTCTGAGGGTGCTAGGGTTACAGCAGTGATGACCGGTGCATGCTCGTTGGCCTGCTCCACTTGTACCATTAACTTAGCCATGCTGCTAAATCCACTGCTACCATACAGCTTCATGCCTCTGTCCACTGCTAAAATCTCTAACTCGTACTGCTTTGTCTCAGAGTAGTCCAGCTTTCCTGTTAGCGTAACTACGCCACTCGTGGGATGGACTGAAAACATGTCTGTCCATTCTCTGAAACTGTAGTAGTACTCTCCGTTTGTACCGATATCTGCATCCGTCGCCATCACCTTGGCTACGCTTGAGCGAACAGGTGTGTTTTCGGGTAAAGATATGCTATAAGCAGTCGGGGAGAACAGTGGCCGAAGGTCATTTGTGTCCAGTACCTGAATCCTGACTCGTGTTCGAGCCTCAGCATTTGAATTCTTTTCCATGGCTTTGACTGTGAGAATATAGTGGTCTCTAACCTCCCGGTTAAGAATGGCACTGCTACCTCCTTTGGTCCTTATTCGCAAAAAACTAAAGTCTCCCAATTGATAGTCCTCAGCTTTGAAAAGGTTTTCGTTGTCTCCTGACACGATTTTGTACCGTATTTCCCAGGTTGGGTCTGTGATGTAGATTCCCATTTTGACAGGATTTTCCACATAGGTCTTAGCAGCAGAGTTCTCATAAATGGTAGCATTGTAAACAGACTGTGTAAACAGAGGAACGGACGCAGTGTCGAGGCTTTGGTTCCCAGTGCAGCCGCACAGGAGCAGCAGACCCACCAGCAGTACAGTCACGTGATTCTGCATGTTTGCAGAGCACTCCTCACTGAAACTGTGGAGAATAAAGAGAAAAAGTTAAGAGATGATACAGTTTCACTTTTAATCGATTTAGTACATCTCAGGCACATTCACATGGTTTGGTCTTTCATCTGAAGATTTCAAAACTAAAGACCTCTTAAATATTCATTAAGAAGTTATTCATTCATGGGTTGCAGCAGATATAGTTTACACACAGCACAAGAAACTGACAGACAACTTTTAAATAGCTGCTTATGGCACATCACTTATAAAAACAAATATGATTAGTGCATCAGCATCCTTAGAGACAAGCAATGACTATTTGTCTATTTTTCGAACTTCACCATAGACACCATGACAGCAGATAGGCCAAATGATGAATTGTTGTGAGCATGGAAGTGTATTTTGTGTGTATAATGTCACATTTCGCTACTTTCTGAATAAATACATTATTCTCACTGCCTCCTGCCATATCTTCTTCAGCTAAGAACAACACAATGAGTTTAAAGAAAGATTCAATAGGAAGAAAAACAAACAATTATACAGATAAATATGAAAAACTGCATAAATACAAAACCATCACCACATGACCTCAATGATATAAATAAAAGCTTGTTATTTATCAAATCATAATATCAGTTAAGTGGTAAGAATAAGCGTCATAATTATGGTGGTTAGTCTTCGTAAGATCGTTTAATGTATTTTTTCTGATATGCTACACATCCACAAAGTAGCATACATATATAAAGTTGCAGCGTTCGTTTCTGCTCGTATTAAATTTACTGATAATACGTAACGTTAAGGCTATAACGTTACATTCGGATCACTTTGCCTAGCACATTAGATAGCAATGTAGAAATGTCGAACATTGCAACATTTAACGTTAAGTTTGTTTTTGTGTGTAAAGCAATTCACAACAGAGGACGTCACACTCCGTGAGAGTTTATTCGAGATTTTCAGGTGTCCTTGCGACTATTGATGCCCTCGAGCGTATATTACAGCAAGAGACTCGCAGCGTTAACGTGATGTTTGGTTCAGAAATGAAATGTAACGTTATCTGACCGAACTTTCTCAGCGGCATCAAAGAATCATATTCCTATTGCTGTTAGCACACTAAACAACATACGATTTGAATGTTTTCACAGGAGTTAGCCTACCTCAGTGGTAGGCTAACTCTACTCAATATATAAGGCTGGCAGTTTAGCCGAATGGAAATACTAAAGTAACAAAAGACAGGCTTCAGCTCCGTTGTTAAAGTAAATCCCCATCCCCCCAATCCGACAGTTCCTATTCATTTCACGTCGCCACACTGGTGCCTCCATGCGCTGGCCAGATGTCTGAACTGTTTCCATTAGAAGACAATTATCTGATCACCCTGCACTGCTTATCTTAAATAATTCAACTCCATTTGAACACATTGAGTATTCCAACAGATTTTCCGAGCAACGGTCAACTTCAAAGCTGCCCTACTTCCACAACGGAGAGCAGTGGGGGACTCCAAACGGCACTTACACCCCGAGCTGACAGAAACTTTTGAGCATTTCTGAAAATAGCACAACACCAGAAGACGTCCAAGAAGTCCTCCCTGAAATTTAAAACTTCACAAGACGTACATACCTATTCCAGTACTAACGTCCTTCGTTTGGTGGCTTTTCATGAAGTTTGTAAGTTTCAAGTATCAGCATGGTACCGACGCTCACTCTCAGCGGCTCTCTCTGCTCACTCACTCTCCGATCCACACGCACACACACACAAAGAGCTCTTGGTATTTCTCCGCGCTCCTCTCACAGCGCACGGATCTACTTCCTATTGGCATGAAGATGAAACGGCCGTTGCTTTCCCCTCACAGTGGGACGGGAGAAGTCTTTGATGTTTAATTTTATGTGCCAAACCTCTCTAATGAAGAAATATGCCGCGTCATACGCTTATTGGAACAAAGCAATGGAGTTATCTCTTTGGATATCAGCATTTGAGATATTGGTTGCAATTAAAGCCCCGCGCGCAATTGTACATTACCTGTAGCCAACCAAGTTGATAGCAAAATTTAAAAAAAAAAAAAAAATAGCCTATATAAATGCCAATGTTTAAACAGTTACGTTTTCACATACGACTGCTTTGCGCGCGCTCCATGAAAAGCAATCTCAATTTGACAATCAGCACACAAACTGCTCGTTGTGGTCATTTAGTCATCAATCATTAATGTAAACATAATTGCGAGGAAAGAGGATCAAATGCGTCAAAATATCAGATATAGAATAGGGCATACTAGTCCTTTAACCAAGCGCAATTGCCTATTATGAATTATGATTATGATTTAATAATAGGCTTAACCATATAATTCATACAGTAAGGATGATATACAGCTATTTTCTTTCTTTCTTTTTTCTTTCTTTCTTTTTGTTTATTTAGGTAGCCCTACTCTACAGATAAGTGATACTGTGAACAACATAAAACAATTCATCGTTGTTATTGTCTTTATTTGAGCTGCTTGTATTTTTTCCTGTTTCGTTATTTAGTCTATTTATTTCTTTATTTTATTTCTTTATTTATTTATTTTTTTTTTACTGATTACTTGTCTATAGACTCATGCAATCCTGAATCAAAATCAAGAAGTTATTGTTATAAGTTATAATAACAGAAACTCTCAAAATGAAAAGCGACGTTCCATGCCATATGGGAACTGGGGAAAAGTTGCAGTGAGAGACGGAAAATCTTTCAAAAGCGTGGCTCTAGCACGGCACATGCACTCTGTTGCTCGCGAATGATGGCGCTGTCTCACTGCTGTGCCAGAGCGCGAGCGATCCACGAGGCTGTGCGGCTCTGTCTGTGCAACTCACTTTATAATGCTTATATCGAGTTGCGTGCGCCCATTGCCTCTGCATGACCATTTATTACTAAGCGTAAGACAATAACTATTATATGCGGGTAAAGTAGCACACATAAACCAGTATGGTTGTAGTAACATTTGAGTAAAAACTACTGATTTGTCTTTTTCTGAAGCCTAATGCATTTTTTTAATGTAGTTGCATTTGGCAAAGTTGAAAAGCTATTGTGAAAGAGGCTCACCAGATTCAGCGGGCAAAAGCTGCCGCTCCAAAGTTGCGTCTAAATGATCTCCAGGACGTGTTGGCAAAAAGAGTGTTTGAGCATTTCTTCGCATGGAGATTCAGTCAAAACTCGTAATAAATCCGGGTCGTGGTGTTGTAGCCCCTACATTTCCTCGCACATCCGAAATCCTCGTGAGCAGGATTCCATGCAGCCACGCGTACAGAGACTATGCACAGATTTCTACAATACTCACTCAGAGCTCGTGCGCTCGGGCAGTGGAGGAGGCGCGCGGATACTCCGGGATGCCTGGCTGGCTTTCCGCCGATGTGACGTCACTGCTCTCTCCCCAGGGAGTCGATCATTTGATTCAGTGATCTCACCTCTATCGTGCGCTTTGACGTTTCGCACTGACATTGAAGGCTGTTTATTGAATTATCAGCCTAATTGAACTTTGTAACTTCAGACTTCAGCTGTCTGTGGTGATCCATTATTTGGATCAATAAAATAGAGCATTCTACCTCTCAAATAGACTTTTCAAGTCTTTTCAATAGTTAAGTTATTCGGCTAATTTGAGTGTGAAACATTTTGATTGGATAAAGTGAGTATACTGACCTTTCTGTTTGAATTTTTATAGCTGGACCGTGGCATGTTGCTTAAATAAGAGCACCTGATGTTCATTACGTTTAAGCATTTGCCCTGGGGGCTCTGTGAATGAGAGGCATCAGGTCCCTGTGTGTGTGTGTGTGTGCCCCACTCCCCCTCTGACCATTTATCGAAAGCAAGATCATTCTGTCACCCCCACCATGGCACCTACTTATGCACTCACACAGACACACTGTTTCACTCTGATCCCCCCCGCCATAAAGGTTTAATTGGATTCCGGTCAGGTGACGTGAGGGAGCCGGTCGGTGCTTTTGATCCTGTCAGCGTTGAGACATTCCGTTGCTGGTCTGGAGTTTGTGGAGTGCCGGCCCTAAAAGAGAACAGCCGGCATGGAGGAGGTGCTTTCAAGTGTGTGTGTGTGTGTGTGTGTGTGCAGGAATAAAACTTCACAATTGCTGGATGTCTCAGCACAGGGGGGAGTAACTTTTTTTACCTTAACATCTCATAGTGACCATAAAGGTTGTTTATGTTCAGTTTTTGTTACACTTCAGTTACACTTCCCAAGTGTTTATGTCAAAGCAAAGTCGTTGTAGATAAAAGTGACTGCCAGACATTTTTTAATTAAAAGCACCAATAGCCTATGCACTCAAAAAAAAGGTTCTTCAGCGGTTCTTCAGGGGTTCTTTGCGGCGAACCTGTTAAAACCAGTTTGGTTCTTCAGCGGTTCTTCAGTGGTTCTCTGTGGTGGTTAACGTGCTTACATAGCACCATATGACAAAGATAAATGCTATTAAAGTGGTTCCCCTAGGATTACAAGCCAATGAACCACTTTTAGTGCTACTTAGCACCATTTGTTTTTAGAGTGTATGGTAAAGAACAAGCTCTGTCCCCACAAATATCTTCCAAAGAAAATAAGAGGCATCACCAATATTACCATATTTAGAGAATGCAGAACATGGATGTCACAGCACTCTTTTTTATTTCTCTGAACTGCAGATTATCTCTATAAATCCTCCAAGCTAAAAGTCTCAGAATAATTGCCATTTACAATATCTGTTCACTAGTGAAAATTAAAAATATATATTATATGGGTCATCTCTACAACACGGTTTTATTTGCTACATTCCCATCCTACTAAGCATGGCACAAGTTGGTATTCTACAGAAATAGTGAGCTTTTTTCTCACTCAGTGCACTTTTTAGCTATATGGCAGTACAATATATCTCTTGCTGCAGGGTGCTAGAATTCTCAGCATGAAATACTATCATCTTACTTTCGAGAGCCTACAGAGCTAGTTCGGCCATGTGCTCATTTAAGGCATTTACCCACAAACATGGTGCATTACAGTCATATTCCATTCTGATTTTGCCTTTATCCTATTAAATAAATCTGACTTGTAAATATGCCAAAGTATACCACTGTAATATTAGTATGGGTTAAGAAGAGAAAATCTATTGACAGATGAATAAACATTTGTAAATTGCTCTCTGACTGACAGGGAAAGTCAAGTGACTGGAGCGTTGTAGTGTGATTTGAAAATATAAAGGGTTGTCAACTGTGCCACATCAGGCACTTGCAGTGTAGTTTAAACTGAAACAATCTAGTTTTGTTTTGAGCTGTTGTTGTTCTGAAAAATTTACTTGCATTATCCCATTCTTTCAGCCACTCATTGTTGCAGTTCCTGGTTTGAGAGCATTGGCACCCTGTTGGTGGAGAAGGGGTAATGGTGCGAGAGGCTTTTAGGAAATACTGCAAGAAAAGTGAGACAATAGACCATGTCAAAACTTATAAATGTTGCAGAGGGAATTATGAACAGATACAAACTTCAAGACACACAGAATGCACTGTCATTCTAAATGTCTATTGAGTACTAAATTAGATGCTGTTCAGACTATCTTGACTAAATTTTCAAGGTATGGGATTACAAAAACAAGGATCATTTTAGGTGGTATAAAACAATCAAGGGATCTTTAATCTAATCTCTGTTGTTTGATTTCTTGTGAGTGAACGCCCTGTCCGAGACTGATGTAATACCTTGTAATATCAACTCTATCAAGCCTTTAACATGAGAGTGAGGACTTTTTTTATTTATTTATTATAAAATCTCAGTGGTTTTCACTTCACCACAAGTCTCCACATCTGACAGGCTGTAATTAAGATTCTAATTATGTCATATCCAAAAATGACATGTTTTCCTGGTTGAATGTCTCAGAAATATTTTGATTTCTGTCTTGCTGTTTATGACAGGAACAATAACTATGATCTTGAGAGGCTGGTTTGTTCTTTAAAATCAATGTCATGTATTATACACACAGCTGGGTGTAAACAGCCATCTATTAGTTGAGTTTTAAATAAAAAAAAATTAAGCAAAAAATAAAACCAGTACAATTATATAAGCTAAGCATGAAAGCATTTCTGATGAAAAAAGACTACATAATTTTACACTGCAGGAGGAACACAGTCAGGGAAAAACAAATGGTCGATACAACGCATTACAAGTAACAATTGTCAAAAAAAAAAGACTGCAAATTAGGTATATGCAGGCACATAACCTGTCATCAAATGCAAAATATAGTTATAAAGTTAGTTTGGGATAGTTCACAGCAAATTTCTAAATTGTGTAATGTCATCATTCACCGTCATGTTGTTACAAAAAGTGAGAACCTTTTGACAAAAACAAAATCTTAAATTATGCACATACTGTATCCCAGTCTGAAAACCCCTGCACCAAATATATGCAGCATTAAATATAACTGTGCATCTGAACTGGTGTACTTTTTTATGGGTTTTAAGTCCTCTGAAGGGTGTCTGAGTCAGAGTCTTATTTTGAAAGGACTTGTCATGCTGGTTTTGCCCCTTATTTTCTCTATTCCCGATCAGTCGTATTGCCCTTTAGTCATAATCTCATTGAAATAGTGTTGGAATACAGACAAAATAAGCATTTCCTACATGGATTTTCATGCTTGGATTAGTACAATCATGTACTTGAGGCATATGTCTTCAGCACAAGCACATTAGAACCAAATGTAGATCTTTTGTGAAACCAATCATGTCTTTCAGTCTGACATTGAATTTATGCTCTGAATTACCCTTAAGTGAGTAGTTGTTGTTTTCTCTGATGCATTCTCAAACAGCTGATTTCCCCACATGTTTCTGTCAAGGAATGATCTCAAAGCTTATAACAGAAAATGGATCAGCATCAGATGGGAACATACCCAGTCTAAGACTTTTAGAGATTGAATTCATGATTGATCTCATTGTGCATGTGACCTCTCTGGATCTTTGAACATACCCATCTGAGTTGACTTTCACCAAAGCATTGTTGTATGAAGACCACATATATTACCTACAAACATATGGTAATCATTCAAGGTGTTGTCAAGGTCTCAGAGTCATTGTAGTAAATTTGAGCCAAGGTCACTTTTATAAAATAGAAATGTGGTTTTACTCTGATTTGTATTGAAAAATAGTCCCAACCACTTACATACACTGTACCAGTACTTAAAGGGATACTCCACTTTTTTTTTTTTTTTTTTTTTTTTTAAAATATGCTCATTTTACAAACCCAGAGTTAAAGTAGAGTATAGTAGCCTAGTATACTATGGAAGTTAATGAGACCAGAAACTGTCTGGTTACTGACATTCGTCTAAATATCAGAAAATCGTCTGAAAGGATTCAAAAACGGTAAAACTCAGCTGTTTAACTCTGGGGGAGTTGTAAAATGAGCCTATTTCCAAAAAATGTGGAGTATCCCTTTAATTCTTTTTTGGTCATTTACGAATTGACGATGTAACTATGATGTTGCATGCTCATAATTTAATTACATCAAATAAGATAACCAGATAAGACAAGAACATTCCAGTTATAGTTATTCGTAATATTTTGGTAATTTCAAGAATGTTTTTGTAATGTATCTGCAACCACATGTGCCTGCATGTAATTTCAAAACACTTATTTTATTGACTCACAATGTTGCCAGTATAGCTAAGATTACAAGATAAGAACATGTAGGGCTAGTCATTGTACTTATTGAAAAAGTAACTGGAATGTCAATACATTTATACCATTAAATTACACATTCTTTATACTGTAAATGTTCTGTCGGGCAGAATTTGCTATTTAACATTTAATTGTGTTTCTTTTCACCAATCAGAAGATATGGTCGATATTAAAGCCTATGTTCCTTTTCATAAAATCAGTAAGAGCTGGGGGAAATCTGCAGATGCTTCAAGAGTCTTTTTGAACAATTCTAAATCAATCAGAAGAATCCATTCGGAGTTTAATTTTAACTGCGTGGGACAGGATGTTGCGCCCCTACACTATCGTGGAAAACTTGAACACTCATTCGATTTTAGAAATGCTGATAATGTGCGGTCTCAGCTTAATTCAGACAAGACAGCAATTATCAACTCTGCAATGACAACTTACTTGAATCACTGAACAAAGCGGAAAGTGTGGCATAGCCTGTGATGCATGGACCTCCCCTGTCTGCTACAGTTTCATACTTCTCTCTTTGGTTCTTTAATTAGGTATAGTTGTATGGATGCATCCCAACTTTTCTTTTAACCACGAATTAACTCCTTAACCATGAGTTTCCTCACAGGTTCACTACAAACGTGTGACAATCAGAAAGTGTCCAAATAGGTTACTTACTTTAAAGTAAGAAAAACAAAATAAAAAAATAAAAAAAATAAAAGGGATAGTGATTAGTTCTAGATATTTTGCATATAATGCAACAGCATTCATATATTTTTAGTTTGGACCAGGGCCACATACAAAAAGTTTACAGAGACAAAAATTCACTCACATGAAAATACTCACATGTGTGTGCACCCTTGGCCTGTGTAAGAAGATCATATATTCTATGAGATTTATCAGGCTTACAGAATGCCCTAGGGCTGCATGTTTCTAATCCTCCATCTCTGAGCATTGATGCCGCCTTTTGACTGAAATAAGCTCCACTCTCCAGAGCTAGACTGAGCACATCTACACTCGAGTGAGCTGAGTTATTCTCTTCATGCTAATTTAGATAGAACTTAAAACACAGTCTGAAACTTTTTTATCCAATTTATGGTAATAAAGGATCAACGATATCTTTCCCAGATCTCTGTAGAACAACTTGGCATCATTTAGCCTGCAAATGGAGGCTTGCTAAGACATGTTCAAAGAACTGGTAGATGCTACATTTCAGATATATTCATCCCATGGAAATAGTATCCATACTATCCTTATGTCTCTGCTATTTATTCTGCCAAAATCAGATAGTGACCAGTGGCTGGATGTTGCTCCAAAAAGCTTCCAAATATATCATTGTCCATGGAGCGCACTATTCCATGTTTGCCGAAGTCAAACCACAACTTGTATAAATGTATGAGAAGAAAATCGAGTCAGGTCGGCCGATGTAATCACGGTCTGGGAGGGGTGTGTATGGGTGACATTGGGTCCCCCTCAGTTGATATCAAACCTGGTATTGGGTGTTGGGGGGTTCCGTTAAAATAGAAGAGGTAAGGGGCACAATGGCTGTGTAGTCATAGTAATGTTCATAATGAAGGGCAATATCAGTAATATCAGTTATAAAACAAGGAATAAAAAAACTATTTAAAATGATAGAACAAATAAAATGAATATACAAAAAGAGAAATCAACATTATAATTAAATATTTGGTTTGATTTTTGGAATAAAAGGCTATTTTCTGTAAAGCTACTTTGAAACAAAAGGTCCCACTTTATATTAAGTGGCTTTAAGTACTATGTACTTACATAGGAAAATAAGTACAATGTACTTATTGTGTTCAGGTTGTATTGTAAAACACTTTTCCTGCTATTGAGGTGTGATATAGGTAAGGTTTGGGACTGGTGTGGTGGTATGGGTTGTTATCAGGGTGTAAGGGAAGGGTCAGCTGTGTAATTACAAATGTAATTACATCAATTAATTACAGTTGTAATTACATACAGGTATTTTCAAAATACAAGTACAATGTAAAAACATGTATTTACACAATAAATCCAATGTATCAAAGTAGTAACTTCAATGTAAGTACATAGTACTTAAAGCCACTTAATATAAAGTGGGACCAAATAAAGAAACCATGGCTAATTTCAGCAGAATATTCAATATTTTTGTAATAAATATAAAATAAAGTTTGCATTTTTCCATAATAAGTAATATCACATCTACAAGCACCAGCTCTTTTGTAAAGTTTAATATGGCATATATTATACACTCACTGGCCACTTGCTACTTTATTTACACTCACTGGTATACCTTGTTCAACTGCTCATTAATCATGACAGCAACTCAATTCATTTAGGCATGTAGACAAGATGATAGGTCATGACTATCTGCTGAAGTTCAAACTAAGCCTCATGGAGAAGAAAGGTGATTTAAGTGACATGGCAACGTGGCATGGTTGTTGGTGCCAGACGAAAATGCCTTCTTGATGCCAGAGAATGTCCAGACTAGTTTAAGATGATAGAAAGACAATTTTAACTAAAATAGCCACTCGTTACAAACGAGGTATGCAGAAGAGCATATCTGAACACACAACATGTTGAAACCTTGAAGTAGATGTGCTACAGAAGCCACTCTAAGGGGAAAAAACAGGAAACGAGGCTATAATTCGCATGGCTTCTCCAAAATTTGATAATAGAGGTTCATAAATACATTGACTGGTCTGATGAGTCTCGATTTCTGCTGCGACATTAAGATGGTAGGATCAGAATTAAACAACATAAAAGAATGGAGTAAACAATAAAAAAAAACATAAATCCAACCTGCCTTGTATCAACGGTTCAGGCTGCTGTTGGTGGTGTGGGTTCCTTAGTACCAACTGAGCATCATTTACTGTAAATGCCACAGCTTACTTGAGTATTGTTGCTGACCATGTCTATCTCTTTATGACCACAGTGTAACCTGCAGAATAACTCGCCACTTCACAAAGCTCAAATGATCTCAAACTGGTTTCTTGAAGATGACAATGAGTTCACTACACTCAAATGGCCTCCACAGTCACCAGATCTCAATCCAGTAGAGCTCTTTGTGATAGTGTAATGGAAGATTTGCATCATAAACCGTTTTTCTACCGTTGGGCCGAATGGTTCTACTGTCCGAAACAGTAAGGAACGGCTCCAGTTATGTTTCCACTTGAACCTGGTAGGGCACCATTACAAACCATTCTCTGCTTGAAATTCTCAGCACGGTTAACTAACCATACTGGTAGAATGCATGTAGAGATGTCGCCACTCAGGATTGGTCACATGTCTGTTTTTTTGGCAACAAGTTTCTCTGTAGCTGATAATTTGAGTGACATAAACACAAATAAATAATAAAATTAAAAGAAATATCTGATCATCTTCCATGACGTGATAGTTTTCTCATATCATCAGTAAACCGTTGCATTACCAAGGCAACAAATGACACATTTGTATTACAACCCAAAGAGCTCCGTTATCAGCCCCACAGTGGAAAATAAAACCATATCCGTGCCGGCAGAGCCGGATCGGCACGGAATGGAATGGTTAAGCAAAGAGAAAGGTTTCACCCGACAGTAGAAAAGTGACAAAAGATGTACAGATGACAAATCTGCAGGTGCTGAATGATCCTGTCATAATCTCTGGGGAATGTTTCCAGCATCTTATTGAATCTATGCCACAAAGAATTAAGGCAGTTCTGAAGGCAAAAGAGGGCCCAACCCAGAACTAGCAAGATGATAATGTGTGTGGCTGTGTATGTGCGGCTGTGCTTTACACATGGTGGGGCATTTGAATAAGCAACCGATGGTTCGCTCTGAAAATAAATATCTATAAGCCACACATTTAAACAGTTTGGCCAGGGCAGTGCTGTGTATGTGTGCGCACGCTTGTGTATAAGAGAGAGACAGCTCCCAGAAACACTCTGAGCTTCTCCAAACACAACAACCCTTGGCACCCAACAGCCCTGCCACTTGTTTAAACAAACAAACTGTCCGAGGAGAGAACATGAAAGAGAGAGGGCAGACTGAGGAGGGGAAAATGAATCTTCTTTGTGCAGTTGCCCATGAAGAAAGTATGGTATAACTATTTTTTTCTGAAGAAAATGTAGACTGTGTGCCCATGCTATACTCTTTCCCATCATGATAGGGTGCTCTTGAGATGCTAGGGCATTGCAATACCATTACTAAGGTGTTCTGAGTGGTCTGTAGCATGTTAATATTCTGTTGTTAAGGTATTCTTAGTGATTGCTTGCTAGCGCATTTCTATCTGGCCCCCTAAGAGTCCACTCCCAAATCCAATGACATTCTGCACTCTAAAACCCTCTGGGATATTTAAACCGATTTTATCATTCGCCAGGTGAGAATCGAAAGTCTGATGGGTAAGAAAAGCAGAAGCAGAGTTCTCCTTAAAGGCTGTGACACACAGAGCCAACATCAACAAACTAGTGGCAACAAAAGCCATCTGTGTTGTCGCTTTGTGTAGTCTGTTTTTGGGCCAAAAAAATCATTTTCGAATACACCACAAAGACTACAGCCAACGGCCAACTAGCACATGTTCTGCACCTGCGTTAAAAGAAATTTTCCATAACAGTAGGTGGCGGTAGCCTATATATGTTATTCAAAAAGGGAAACTAGGACTGTGGATTTTGAATATGAAACATGTCGTTCAGTTGGTATTCACTTTCTTCATTCTGGGACCAATTCAACATGCTCAATTGGCCGTAAAGTTGCCGACGGTGAACCGACTAGTGCCAATGCTGCGGGACACACTGCAAAAACTGGGCCGACAGACCCTAAATGATGGCACTGGCTGGTGGCCGACTGTTAGATTGGTGTGTCACGACCATAAAATGCCACAAAATCTGAGCAATGTCATGTAACTTCAAGTAGGGACCGTTCACCCCCCACAAAAATTAAATTCTGTCAATATTCACTCACCCTCAAGTCATTCCAAATGTGTATATCATTCTGTCTGCTGTGGAATATAAGATGATATATAAAAAATGGCTCTTTTTCATATACAATGGAAGTCAAAGGGCACATTTTTATAATGACAGAATTTTCATTTTATGGGTGAACTACATTAAGCAACATTAAGGTATAAGCAACAGAAATAGAGATGCTTTTCTTGGTGACTAATAATCTAAGATGAAGACATTCGATCTAGGATCATATCCACATGAATAAAAGCAAGATGAGCTCATCGCGGATCGCTTGAACTTCATAAATACGATGCCCTAATGTATCCTCGTGCCACCTAATCTACTGAATAGCATCCATACAGCTGTCACAATTATACCCTCAGCACTTCTTCCACCTGCAATGTAACGTAATGTTATTCTGCGGGAAGAATACCTCCAATACCTGAATCTGGGATCTATGAACTCAAGAACACAAGCACACACACTCACACTTGGCTCCGTCCCCATGTAACCCAAGCAGCCTCTTGTCTTTGTTTTGAGCGTGGTTGAGAGCTATCACATACTTCAGCAACTTTAATTCACTGTATCACACCCCCACCCCGCACGCGCAAACGCACACGCAAACAGACCTGCCGCGTGCACACCGTCGACATTTCAGGAGGAGGCGTCTGGCAGCCATTTTAGAAAGCTGCACACATATACTGTCATGCTTGCCAAAGAAACCAGGCCCGAGCCAAGAACGCTCTCTCTCTTTCACTCTATCCTGAATCCTGAGCCAAGCAGAGGGAGTGAGAGCGAGAAAAAAAAAGAGAGAGAGAGAGAGATAGGCAGCAGTGAGAACCAGAGAGGTAGAAATATCTTCTAATTATGGGCAGTCCTGGCCCAAATGTTTTGAACTGTACAGCTGCAATTGAGTAAATATTGTGTGTGGCTGAGTGGCACCCAGCGATTGAGTGTGTGTTTGTGTGTGCTAGTCACTGACCCGCTCTTATGACCTCACGCTATGGCTGACATCAGCATGCATACCCAAAAAGTGCACAGAGAAGGATCTTTGTGTATACTTCTACTTATACTCAACATTTCTCTTCTGTTTTTTTTTTTTTGCTTAATGTTTACATCTTTAAATCAATATTTCAGGTGCATATCTCTCACTACTTGTTTCACTTTTCCCTCTATTCATTTTGGTAATTGTTGATAAAACACAGCTCTTTATCAAAGTTTGTTGTAACACAAACATAGATATAGTGAGCAGCGTGCCAGCTCTAGAGATAGAGAGTGACTGTCAGATGTAAATAGGCATCGTAAATAGGCATCTCTTCTCTGAAAGGACATCAGTATATGGGCATATATACTGCATATGCTGAATTTAATTAACAAATATCAACTCAATGAAAATATTGAAATATCATAAAATTATGCTAATTATGCATGCTAAACCTAATGTGTTTATGCCAAAGTATTTTGTTAATCAATGCGACACATATTAGATGCTACAATGGTTCATATTATGCAAAAATCTTAAAAGCAAATAAATAAATTAAAAAATAGCCCAAATATTGATTATTGCACACTGGGATACTTAAGTCTGATTGGTCAACCACATCATTCTGTGTTCTTTATGACTGCAAAATTGTACATTTAACTTTGACCCACTAATGTCCCACATCTTTTTCAGCAGTTTTCAGAGAGTCCTCCTTAAGAAAGCAGACTGATATGCTGAAATGGTGTGCAAGAAACAGCTCTTATTATTATCGGAGTGACAATGGTTGTGCTTTTTGTGGAAACTTTTATCTTTTGAAATTGAAATATTTTGTAATATTGTAAATGTCCTTCCTGCCACTCAAGTCCAAACTTGGTGGTAGTGTATACAAATGACTATTTATTTAAATATTTGTTTAAATATACAAAATTCAGGTTAGGTAACTATAATATACTCATTACTTGAATTGTTGAACATGGTTTGATGATGTTGGTTTTCTGTATTGGACAATCTTTATCTCTAATTGTGCCAAGACTGTTTTTATTAAGGACACTGATTAGATTACAACTCCAGTGTTCTTCTATCGAGTATCCTAAGGGGCTGCATGTCATAGATCAGGCTACACACAGACTGAGACAAACACTGACCCTCTCTGAGACACAGTCTATCCACACATACACAGACAGACAGGGTGTGAAAATGGGACTAAAGCTCCTAATGACAGACACTCACCACACCCCCAATCCCCTATCCCCCTCACCAAAAAAAAAAAAAGTTTCTCCCCAGCCACACATCCTCACATTAAACACTGGCCTTAGTTTCCATCCTTATTTCAAGCACTTGATTGCAGACATGAAAAGGGGAGGCTAAAGTCAGAATCTCCAGGAATGAATTAGAGATTGAGCAGAAAAAGAAAGGGGGTGGGAAAGAGAGATAGAGTTGAAAAGAGGAACCAAACAATGGTAGAGACAGGACGGGGCTATTAAAAAGGAGTGGGGTCTATAGGAGAGAGAGAGAGAGAGAGAGAGAGAGAGAGAGAGAGAGAGAGAGAGAGAGAGAGAGAGAGAGAGAGAGAGAG
>JAOTRC010000012.1:11264704-11281624 GCA_027497675.1 Cyprinella lutrensis | reverse complement strand
TTGTTATTAAAATATTTATAATAATAATTATTACAATTATCAGAAAAGGGCACAATACATTTTGAGACAAAAGGGGCAGGGGCTTGAGCCCACCCAGCCCCAACGACCAGCTGATTTCTTCCCCTCTAAATTTACATTAAATGGCATTAAAAAATATTTTCAAATTCATGTGTGTTTGTGTATCACATGAGTGGCTGTAATCGCATGACAAATAAGTAGAATTCGAAAGGAAGTCTTTAGTCTTAAATCAAAACAATGAAAACGCGGAAGATCATGAAAATTTGTATCAGCATAACGACCACGATTACATTGACAACATGGAAAAATTGAACAAAGTAAAACTATGGAAACTATGTCAATTAACAATAACAGTGAACACAGGCAAACAAGAAAAGGAAAAACAGAACACAATGGCAATAAAACGGACCTGCTCAGAACAGAACCAATACAATATGTATATATGTCAGAATTATTCAATTTCAATCATATATGCAATTGAGCAACATTCTGCAAAATATATATATATTTTTTGTTTCATGGAAAAAATAAGTAAGTCGGGTGTGGAACGACATGAGGGTGGGTGAAATTTCTTTTTTTGGGTGAATTTTAGTAGAGCCATTGAGTAGAATGATAACGCCGGCTGACACAGGTTAGTAGAAGACCGGGAATGAATGAGGAAAGGAAAAGAGATGTGTTATCACAGATGTGTTAGACGCCCTGTATAAAATACTTAATGGCTCTGCAGTGCAGAGCAAACATCACCGAAAAATCATTTAATACGCTACCATGTTACTATGGTTACAAACTTATTTACACCAACAGCTGAATTGAGATATAACTGATTAGCATGCTTACTATTCAACCACGTTTGGTAAGCAGTTATCATTTCTGGCTATTTTATTAAACAAGGCAGCAGGTGCACTGAATTACAACTTCAGAAAATGCAATTTTATTTTTCAATTTTGAAATCACTGCTAATCTCTTAGCAAACGTTTGGCAATAATACATCAACATTACTGAAAGACCAGGATGTTGTTATTATTACCTACTTTAAAAGTTATTTAATTAAAGTTCTTTTAATTTAATTATGATTAAAAACATATTATTTTAAATAATTTTAATCTATTTATAATTGAAAGATTAGGAGCACCCTTTTTCGATTACAGATGAGAGTTTCATGTGTCTGCTGAGCTCTGATTGGCTAATGTGCTGGGTCAGAAGGTCATTCGCTAGTGCCCCGGGCAGAAGGAGGGTAGGGGGTCAACCCATAGATATCCATAATAAAGGCTAGATGTCTCGTACGTGCTGTTGGCCAATGGAGGTCGACGTCTGCACCTGCCGGCCATTTTGTCACAGGTAGCTCACTCACTCGTAACATTGTGTTTTAATGGTGCATCTACTTTTTAAATAACCGTAAATTTTTCTGGTTTTCAAACAGTTTGGTTTGCTATAATAGTCAGAATTGTAGTTGTGATACTGACCATTTATGAATAATAATGAATAGTAAGTGTGTCAATAAATAATCATCGAGAATTACAGCTAGCCTACAGTAATAACGTTTGTGAGAAATCAAACCGTTTGAAAATCCGTCAAGATTTCAACGAGATAAGAGTATTTGTGTTCATGCTGATTACTCATCTTACATCAGGTATACCACAGAGCCCGCCAGAAAGGTTGCAGGTGACAAGATGGCCGACGGTGATGATGATAGTGAGTCCGCTGCAAGACATCTAGCATTTAATATGGATAACTATGGGTCAATCAGTAGGTAGGGGATGATTTTGCAAGAAGCATGCCGGGTTGAACACAATTCAACATCATGGCCATTTCTCATTATGCGTTCTTGTCTGTACTTATGTTCTTGTGGACTTGTGAAACGTCACCAGTCAGTGGCCAAGTACTGTTCCAATTACAAGTTCAAATCCCTGGATGTGTTCTTGTTCTTCCCCGTTTACCGAGGATGCATCGAGAGGTGGCTTGTGCGGACTTGAGGCAGCTAGGTATCCCAGAATGGATCTTGCACCAACCAGCAAGCATCAATATCAGAGAAGAAAACATGTAATATTAAAATACTACTGTTACTGTGTCATGAAATGTAAATGTAAGAGTGTTTCAGGCGAGAATGTGGTTTAAGCTTAAAACTGTGGTTTATTTATAAAGACAGCATGGGACACTTCGCCCATTTGCATTAAGCTTTGAATTTGTAGAAACCTAGTCATATTTTTTGAATGGTCATGGTTTATTCCCTGATTTTCTCCTGAGATTGGAGAAATAAGGATTTAAGCGTTTTACTTCCTGCTTATTATGAGGCTAAATGACGATTTTTACGTCATAATTAGCAAGAAGTCACATTTGATTGAAAAGTGTAGAGACTACAATCATTAGCTCATTATTATTCAAGGGTTTGGGACCCACCCCACTCACCCTACAGGCCGATTGATACTGAAATCAATATCAGCCATCTTATTTGGAAGCTAAGCTAACAAGCGCTGTGGAGATAGGAAGTTATGAAAATGATGGTAGAAACTAAACATGACATGGAAGAAGAGGATTTTGAAATTCTGCTGCTCAAATCTGATGTTCGTGGCTATCTTAACGAGTCGCAGCATAGTGGAGAGTAGCTGAGACTGATGGAGGAACCGGAGGCGGCTGCCTGTCGCGGACGAGGAGCCCGGACTGGCTCGAGCTGGGCGGACTGCTGGTGCCTGTGCTGTCGTTGTGCTCTACAGACACAGATAGAGTCTGTCTGCTGCAGTGAATATTAATGATGGCAATTTCTCCTGGATGAAATCTATGTGCGTTGCCATAGCCAACTAACTAGAAATTTTGTAAGAAATTAATTTCAAACTCTGTTGGCAGCTAATGCTAGCCTTGTAGACGCAAGAGTGATTTCTCTGATGTTTTTGCACAGTTCTGGATTAGTGGGTGTGGCTTGCCGAGCTGTGCAATGTGGTGCATTGTGGGAGTTGTTGTCTTACATACAAATGCGCCCTTCAGTTATTTTCTGTTTTTTTCTCGGTCAAGAGGGTACCAAATTCAAAAATTATTTTACATTGCAACTACATATATGATAAACTTTCAATAAAGATTAATGTTGAAATGGGTGAAATGTTCCTTTAAGTCCGAAGTTTACATTCTTGGTGAAACGGCTCAGATGTCCAGGGGATAGAGACTCCTCCTCATCACACAAAGCTACAACCTGTCTGAGTGCTCACAAATCCTCCCTCGGCTGATAAGATAAACATGAAAAACATAGCAGTGGTGGGCTGAAAAATAAATATCACTTTTGTCTTTCTCGTCTTGTGTTTATTACACAGAATCTTCATGTTACCAATACAGAGGTTGAACTGCAGAACAAATGTGTGAGAGAATGTTCCTTTACTGTAAACATGTAGACGAGAAAGGTTATGCTAATCACAGTCAGCCCTGTTGCTAAGATAAGTGCTGTTGGATTGAACCAAGTTCGAGAAAATGGGTCAGGAGCTATAAATATCAAATATAGTTAATTCAACAGATGTATAGCCAGCTTCATAGAAAAATTCACAAAATTTCCAAAATTATATTGCCATTAAGATCATTTTATGATTAGAAGGATGGCTTCCATACATAAAATGTGGTAAATAACAGTAGTTCTCAGATTAAAAATAGTAAATGAATGATGCTATTTTTTTATTGATTTGATCTGCTTCTGGGTTCACATCAGGCTTTAGTAATGTGTATCTGTACGATTTGGGCATGCAGCATTTGTTTTAATAAAGTCACAGGAAAGGCGCGCAATGTGACAATCAATCAGAGTTTGTACTCAAAACCTGCACACATATTTCAGTCAATAATGTCATTCAGCTACAGAAGGAAATATGATCTGTAGTTCTGCAAGCCAGACTTTAACTCTTTAGAATATATTGACATTATTGATTTCTAATATAAATACGAACAGTTGGAATCTGACCTCACTTCCTGCCCTAGTACAAACAGTCAATGACCGCTGGAGTGACCTTAATTTCACACAGCTGACCACAGGATGACAAACAACACACAGGGGTGAGAAGGTCAAGAGTTCATAAAGGACTCTCCAAAACCTTTTTTTTTTCCTACGGGTTTCCTCTAGACTGAACATATTAAAGTAGCTACTCAAATTCAGGGAAATTGTAATTGTATAATTGGAAAAATAAGAAAACACGGTTGAAGTATAAATTTGTAGATAGAAATGAAAATGTAAATAGTAATACTTTTTAAGAACCTCTTCAATCTTTTGTTTGAACTCTTTTGGGGGTGTTTAATCCATGATTAGGGGGACAGACCACCCTAAATGCCCCTTAATTAGCACTCTATCGGTAGCAATAGGAATCAGAATGTAACCATTCTGTTTCCCGTTCCACTTAACGATTCCTCAAGGATTCAATCAATAGTTCTTTTTTGTAATTTTGAAAGAAAGGATTATATGTTTGAAAAACTATTCAACATTCACTTTCCTCAGCAGCCTGTTGTGGTTCACAGCATGTGAATGTGCAGGTGGGTCACTGGAATTCAGTGCACTGACCTCATTAAGAATCTAAGCACTGATGTGTCATCTGTGATGATGAACAAACAAGACTGGGGGATCGTTCTGTTTATTCTCACCCAGCTACTGTAAAGAAACATTGAAATGAATTAACTTGTGTGCATGGTTGTACGAATGCTTATTTACTTCCAGTGTCTTAGGTTACGTTCAGACTGCAGGCAAGTGGCCCAAATTCACATTATACATTTTTTTTGCTCATATTCAACTCTGTTCCGTTTGTTTTTTGTGAACAGCACAAACCAGCACATGGAATCTGATGTTTTTGATTCTGATTTGGTCCACTTCCATATGTGGTCCTGAATCAGATACAGATCTGACATTTTGCAAAGCGAACTTTCACATTATACAAGAGCATGGTTGTGCTCTTCCTGCTGATGGATTTAAAACTCTAAAGCCCATTCTAATTGCCTAATTGCCTCTATTTTAAAGGACAATTAATAGAGCTTGCTATTAATCATCCGCTAATGAAAACGTTGCTGCTTGATTTAACGATGCATCAGTCACAGAATTACTAGACATTAAATTAGCATCTTTAAGACAGTTAAAAACTGATTAACAAGCCAAATAACATTGGGAAATTAGGCTAGTTTCACTTGCATTCGCTGAGATCAATCTATAAATCTTTTCTAACATTAGGTTACATTATTCAAAAATATCAATCAATGTCAGCCCTATCAACAAACAGATGGTTGAACTAACGCTGGGTTCACACCGCGGACACTGAAGCGACGCGGAACGGAAAATCACCAGACGCGTATTCTTTGTGGAGGTCGACAAGCGCTTCTGCTCAGTTTTTGTTTATTCAGAGCTATTTTTTTACATCACGGGTAAGGAAATAACCTCATAATATAAATACACCATGTTTCTGTAAGCAAGAAGTTTGTACACTTCTTTTATTAATCCGTTGTCGAGACACACACGCAGTCAGAGAGAGAATATGGTAGACAGTTATAGTAGTGTACATACAGTATAACGTTGAAATATACATCCTCTCTTCAAATTTATGAAATCTATTTTCTTCTTCCTGTTTCACAGTGAGAGTAGACAGGAAGAGAGCCCTTGCCCTATATCTTTTGCTTCGCAGTTGTCGCCGGGGAAGAATGTGGGTCCACCTCATAAACAAAAAAAGAAAAGAATTTGGAGTGTCTCTATTGTTGTTTCCCTGTTTGTTTGTGTGTTCGCATTTGTCACTCGCGGTATTTTAATTTTAAATTTGCTTATATTTTGACAATTGACCAGATGATCGAGTGTTTCATGGTGTAACTTCCTGCCGGAATTTACGTGGATCACTCGTGTCTCGCGAAAAAAAATAGACCAGGCGCCGAAACTGGTGCTTCACCTGGTGTTGCGGCGCTCCGCGTCTGGTGTGAACAACACCATAGGTATTCAACATCCGGAGTGAATGCGGCATAAAGGTGTTGCTTAGCTAATTACAGTCAGCAAGTGTCTTTCCAATAAAAGAAAAAAAAAAAAAAAACACCAGTATAAAAGCATGAGGATTTAAAGCAGTGTCATCAGCTAATTGTCTCACAATACTAAGAAGCACATTTCTCCCCACATAGCAAACCCATAATACAGGGAGGGAGAAGAATCACATGAAACTATGCAACTATGTAACACATTTATCCCCACATAGCAAAGCCATAACACAGCGATGGAAAAAAACTAAGTTACATGAACAAAATCCAACTACATATTTTACACCACTGACAAGGGAAAAGTCACTACTCACGGTGTTTATGGCTAGCTTGTAGCTTTCTGCTGCTTCTCTTTCAAGGTAGTGACGAAACACGCTCTGTAGTGCTGTGTTTGCTGTCAGCTACGGTAGAAACATGACGTCACAATATGTCGACCTTCATAGAAGGGGGTGCCCGCGGTTATGTAGATATAAATGTCTCAATAAACAGTAATATTTTTATTACCTTAGAATAAGTAAGTTCTTCATACACCACTGAAAACATAGTTATGGTTGTCATCTTGCATTTCTGTTAATAGATACTCTAACATTTTACACATTGCACCTTTAATCTTGCATGAACATGAGGCACTTACACCTTAGGCCCCTTGTGATCAAGCATGTTAGGATTAAAACGTTGTGGTTTAGCCTTGCCATAAGGGGAAAACATGTCTCCTAATATGTCTGCAGAATTTGATGAGCAAAACTGTTATGCTACCAAATACTTGTCAGCACTGACATGCTCACAAATATAAATCTTGTTATTGTATAATTACCAGACTCAAATAAAACTTTGATGCAGTCATATTTTGCCTATTCTGTTAAATATAGTGTAGCTTTACAGAGGCCATAGGCCTTCAGCCAGAACTTAATCAGAACAGTGTTCGTTCTCCAGACTGCCAACATGAGACCATTGGATCATCTGGCATTTAAGCTGTTTTGTAAAACAATTATCCTGTCAGTCCCTTCAGAGCTCCACAATACAAGCTTAATTTAGGTGACAAAGCCATGTTTCTGTGGCAGAACAATGACTGTTTCTTAAAAACAATGTGTGTTTGTGGGTATAAAAAAAAATCAATGCCTCATAGTCTCAAAAACAGAATTTTAGTATAAATACACTGAAGGGTAAATGAATTTTGGCCTTCAGAAAGTATTTTTCGGCCATTTTTTTCCTGAAAACACAATATATTATATGTAGAAATGTATATAAAATGTACATTTATCAATCTTATATAATGATACCTTTATGGTCTCAAATCATTAATAATAATACATTGCTGAATTTGTGTGTCAACGCTATCTCACAACCAATACCTGAATTCTCATGACTAATTCGCCACTTTTTACTCATTCAAACGAATTCGTGCGATTTGTCTATACCCACTTGATGGTTATGGTTTAGAGGTGGGGTCAGGGGTTGGTCATTCATACAAATTCATTCATTCAATAAATGTTCACTCATCGTGCAGATTTCTGACTGATAGAAACGTTTTCATCAAAAGTGTTTTCTTGTAAAAGACTCTGTCCATGCCAAGCTTTGCATTTCCTCTTGCTGAAAAGAAATGCCAGAACATAATGCTGTCATTCACAATGCTCAATAGAAGTAATGGTGCTACCTCTGCCAAACATAGCACTTTACTTTCAGGCCAAATACCTTAACTTTTGTCTCTTTTGGCCACAGTCTTTTCATCAAGTTGTTAGCTTGGTCACATGGCTTCCAGCAAAGCCGGATTGTGACTCAGACACTCAGTGCCGTATTTTTTCCCTCAGCCACTTTCCCAGAAGCAAATCTGTTAAATGTTTAAAGATTGCTGATGCCTGGACACTTTTTTCAGTTGCAGCCAAATAGCTCAAATTCTATTTGCGTTATAGCTAGTCTCTTGGTCACTTTTCAGACAGTTTGCATTGTCTTGTCGCTCGTTTTGTTAGAAAGGCCAAACAGTATCTGGCTTCTGTCATTTTCATGCCTTTTTAAACTCCAAGACATGTTTTACCTTACAACATCTCAAAGTTTCACAGACAGCTCATCAGTCTACTGCTTTAGTTGTGAGACTCAGGGTGTCATGCATCTATCTTTGTATGTGCTGCTCTGGCTCACTCTGTATAGGCAAGATACAGAGTATGTAGTAGTACAGATTGTCAGTTCATTTCAAGTTCACACAGGTGTCTTAGAAGAGTAACCACAGGTGTAGTTCATCACATTAACCAGTGTCTGGATAATTTGTCCACATCTAAAAGCATAAGCAGCTGACTTGCATCTGACTGCCCTATCAGGTAATGACTCTGCAGTCAGTATTTTCGCATGAAGGTACCAACATTATTGGTACCTTCAATTACAGAAGTCAAACGTTTCCTGTAGTTTTTCACCAGGTTTGCACACACTGCAGGAGGGATTTTCACTCTTTCACACAGATCTTCTCTAAATCAGTCAGGTTTCTGGGCTGTCGCTGAGAAACACAGAGGTAGAGCTCCCTCCAAAGATTCTCTATTGGGTTTAGGTCTGGAGACTGGCTGGGCCACGCCAGAACCTTGATTTGCTTCTCACAGAGTCATTCCTTGGTTATCCTGGCTGTGTGCCTCGAACCATCTTCAATGCCCTAACTGAGAAGGAAGTTCTTCCCCAAAATCTCGCAATACATGGCCCCAGTAATCCTCTCCTTAATACAGTGCAGTCACCCTGTCCCATGTGCAGAAAAACATCCCAAAAGCATGATGCTACCACCCCCATGCTTCACAATAGGGATGGTGTTCATGGGATGGTACTCTTTCTTCTTCCTCCAAACACGTGGAATTTGTGGAATTATGACCAAAAAGATCTATTTTGGTCTCATCTGACTACACGACTTTCTCCCATGACTCCTCTGGATCATGTCTTTGAGGGTCAGAATTCTAGCAAATAGACGGGTGTTCAAATACTTATTTTCAGCTATATCATACAAACAAATAGTTATTATATAAAAAAAATCATATATTGTGATTTCTGGATTTTTTATATTATGTCTCTCACAGGGGACATGCACCTACGATTTTAGACCCCTCCATGATTTCTAAGTGGGAGAACTTGCAAAATAGGGTGTTCAAATACTTATTTTACTTATTATTTATATATATATATATATCTTTTTTTAGGGCTTTTGAGTCCTTTGATACACCCCACATTTCGCCTTATCTTCTTTCTGCCAAAATAGTGCAATTGTTTATGCTGTATTCATGAAAGACTAAATATTTGCATCAGGCATTTATAAAATGAATGTGAAAGAAAATAAAAATAATTTGAATCCCAAGTGCATTGCCACAAACTTTAGAAAATCAAAATGTGTTAGTTTGTGCCTCGCTCTTGTCTAATGGTGTTGCTGGCATTTCAGCTGTTTTCACATTTGCCTAAATGTGTGAAAAAAAGCCTGGAAGGTGAAATACACTTTTACCCAATAGTTTTGATAACATTTCCTTTGGTGCATCTTGGCAAAGATGTGCCTGTGCCTGACTGACAGTTGATATAAGAGCAGTGTGTTGTGGCAGTGAATATGTTTGACTGATTGTAGCTCAATGCCATTGTTAGTTATGTTAATGGGTTGACTTGCTCCCACTGAAGATTTTCCAGCTAAGTTCAGCCCTGGAACAGCATTTATATTTTTAAACAAATTTTTGCACATTTCTCATATTTCCGTTGAGATTTTATTAGTTCTAACAAAATATGCCTTTAAAAGCGAAGTTTTCATCTGATTGCTGAACACATTTGCTGTTAGCAAAAGTATATGAGCTTTCAGATATTAGCAATGACTTTACTATTAAAGTCACACATTATGTTTGAAGATATTTTGGCTCATTTCTCTTACGTTAAGCACAAAATGCTTGCTTTAGGCCATGCACAAATCATTCTCTCTTCCATTTAGTCTTAAGGATCATTATAATATTCCAGTCACATATCTTCAATTTGCAGACACCCTTTAAGATGTGTCAGTTCTGTCCAGAAATCCATAAAAAAGCCATTCCTTGGTGTTGGCTCCAAATAATGTTACTTAGAAACCCTATAAAAAACTAAAACTGCATTTCAGCAGCACATACTCAATTTTTACTTCCACAAATGACTTTTCATTCTCTAGTTCTTTAGAAATCCATCTAGAAACCAATGCCAGGCACATTATATGGAGGTGGAGACGGACTATTGTAGAAATGTGGACAGGAGAAATTGCAATGCTCAGTATTACAGATGCAGGGAGTCCAGTCTTGCTTTTTAGGTAAAAAGTGCAATTGCCTTTCTGATAGTTTTAGGATGATTTGAGCAAAAGCAGCAAGATTTTCCAATCTTTCCTCCATTCAAGTACATTTTTTTTTACCTCTGTCTCTATTACACAGAAAAAAGTCCGCTCAAAGGTGTTTCCAAGACGGCCACAAATGGCTCATTTCTAATGAGCGGTACGGTACAGTAGCCTACAGTACAGTACAGTACGATTCTGGACGGTAAACCCTTATCCAGCTTGTGTTTCCACCTCCATACTTGATAGGCATGGTGTTACCTTTGCCGGAAAGAAGGGATCAAAGTAATTTTCGTCATACAATGTATGATATACAAAAGATCTTTTTCTTACTTCTCGCCATATGGCTGTTTGTCACAAGATGGCAAACCCTGACATTAGGCGTGTTTCAATAGCAAGTAGGCCTACGCAATGTTCGGACTGACTCAAGAGAATGACTCCTGAGGAGTTCGGTAATTCTGCAAATAAAACAGCACGTTCTAAAAAGCGTCACTCACCTCGCTCTGCTACTCCGGTTATGTTAAACGAACTATGTAACCAGAGCCAAGCCTCACAGGAGCAATAAGCCTCCAGGGCGAAGCAAGATGCGCAGGCGGCCCGGGTGGAGACGCCCTTTCGGATGGCCATGGCGGAAAAGCCTTTCAGGTAGTATGGTGAGGACCTAGCCCCCCAATCCTGGCTGGGCAGGCGGGACATGAACAGTCTCTGGCTGGGCAGGTGGGACGGGACCATTTTTGAGGGCCCTGGGCTTGACAGGACCAATGGTGAAGGGCTCTCTAAAAAAGTGAATTAAGTCCTTGTCCGGAATCTGGACGATGACCAGTGGTGAAAGCTCTGGGCTGGACTGGTGCGACATAAGCACCACACATAAACGAGAACCAAGACTAACTGGACAAAAGGAAACTAAATACAGATACTAATGAACAGAAACAGGTGGCACAGATGATAACAATGACTAAACACAGGTGACCATGATGACGACAAGTAGGTGTGTACAAGAGGGATGCTGGGAAGTGTAGTGAAGAGTCGGAGAGAAGACACACTGTGACAAATTGAAAGTCCACACAATGATAGGTGTACTATATTTGTGTTTGTATTAATGTTTTTTCTTCTTTACCTTATACTATGCATGGGGTATGACCAGCAAGCTTTAGTCCAGTTTTTGCAGAACTACATTGAACTATAATTTGTAAGCAATTGTGTGTCATTTATTTATATTTGAAGGTTTGCAGGGAAGAAATACATATTTAAGACAAATAATAGAGCACCCAGTGAGTGAGTTGAGCTGAATAAGCAGCTTATTGAAAGGTGATTGGTCTTACCGTAGGTATGTGATCACAGCTTGTGGTCACAGTTTCACAGAGCTCAAAGCAGCCGTGAATGGTCTCGCGTCACTCAACGTTTACTGTTTCACTTCAATTCACATTCACATTGTAATAAAACACAATACAATAAACCCCACTTGACACAAAAAACAATGTAAAGACATGCGGCTACATGGCATTGGTTTTGTCCTTTCTATTTTTCAGAAATCTATATGGCCTATTTAGACCTCCAATTCTGATTTATTAATTTTACAGACCGATGAACAAAAGATAACCTGTTTATTGTAGCATATGCTACTCCAAGTCTTTTTTGTTGGCACAAGTTGAGGTTCCTCATAAAAAAATACACAGCAAAATCACCAATGTGTCCACACTACATTCAGGGTGTTAAAAAACACTGAAGCAGTGTTGAAGTTTACGAGATAATTAAGCGATCTAAGTGAGGATTGACCATGGTGACACCTGATGTTAATAAGCAGAATCACTAAAGGAAAGAGAAACAACAAGGACAGAAAAAAAAGAGAGACACAACCATGACAATTGACTTCCAGGCATTACACATTATTACACTTAACCAGTTTGACTTTATTTCTGTCATACATCTACAGATGTTCTTATTGAGAATTAACAGAGGTTTAGATGTTACTGCTTTAATGAATGTTGCATGTATAAAATCTACATTATGTTGATGAGTTGATGAGTTTGCTTTAGTTGGACTCTTGACTTTTGACTTTTTAACATTCTTTTTTCCCTGGCTGCTCCAAATGTGTGCTTGTAAAGCACATTTGTTATGGCAAGAGAAACTATGACATGGTCATAATGGTTATGTTTTGATGATGACATAATAGTGGCCTATTTTCACACCCTATAGTGTGGACACTGGGGACTTTGCTGTGAGAAGGGTCAAATTTTACCTTTCAGGGACAACACAAATAATGAAAACTTTGCTCAACCATTTGGCCCCACAAACTTAGTGGTGAGTTAAACAGAGAGTCAGCTATACCATGCACATTCCATATTGCACAACACTCTGTATTTAAAACAAACAAACAAACAAACAAACAAACAAACAAACAAACAAACAAAAAAACAATAGAATTTTGTCAATAGAAACTCTGGTTGTACCGTATTAGACAAAGAGGTTTAGTCAAAAAAAGAGCACCCTAGCTATAGTTTTAGGCTTATCCAGATATTTCAAGATCAGATGTAACTATGTAACAGAGGAGTATCTAATATAACCTTTACTGACTTTAGAAGCTGTTTTACCTCAGTTTTCTCTAAAATTTTCATAATAATAGGAATTAATTCCAAAAATCACCTAATTCCTTCACCCCTATACTTTCTTTGGAAGAGATATTATTTATTACATACAAAGCATTCAGGGATAATAGTGTCTATAACTCTGAAAAAATAAGTTTCTACGCAGGCTCAAGCTCATATTTTTAAAAATGAATGCACTGAGATTATCGGTAACACTTTATTATTATTATTGCATCAGCAACTAATAAAGAGTCTTTATGATTAATAGATTAAGTAATACCTGAATTGCTATCAATTCAATGTACAATTGTGTATTCATTCCTTAATAACTAATAGTGTAAATTAATGTGTTAATTATCACAATTAGTCAAAGTTATGCACATCAACTTCAAGGTGCCTGAATCATTAGCTAATGATTTGCAAAGGTAACCCCATTAGGGTATGACTTTACTTATTGAGGCACATGATTATTAACTAATTTTTAAGTAATATGTCATTTTGGTTTTGACATCCACACTATGAATTTCAATTTCCTGCCTTCTATAACCAGATTCCAAGGTGTCAGATGATCCGCCGCATTCCAACAGTTCACGGCACAGAAGTGTGTCAGGTTAAGCTTGAGCTCTAGGATTTAAAGGAAGAACACTCAGAATATGTGGGCAGGCTCTGCAATTTTATAACACTGTGTCTAGACCGGACAAAGAAACTAACCCATTATAATCAGTGATAGAGCACTTGATGCAAAACAATGCTACACGACACAGCAAAACCCAGACAGTAAACTGATGCCTCACTCTATTTCTGACGTACTCAGAGCTCTTGTGCTACTTCTGTTATGAAGGACAAATGGACTTGTGATGGTCTGTCTTGTCTAGCGTAAACAGCTGTAATGGTCTCGTCCAGTTTAAAGTATCAGTATTTTAGATTCTGGTGTGCTGATATTTGTGTGCGGCCCAACTTACCCATCCTTCAAACTCTCTCTGACATTACCCTCATTGCATGTGCAACTGACCCACAGACCTTTAGTGGGGATGACAAAACCCATTACCATAATGACCTATTACTTAACAATTAGTTAATAGTCATGTGCCTCAACAAGTAAAGTCCTAACGTAATGGTACCTTTGCAAATTATCAGCTAATAATGAATTAAAGCAGACATTAATCATATAGACTTATTAGTTGCCGATGCAGTAATACTTGGTTAATCGTTAAGTTCTTCACGAGTCATACATTAACATGATTATCTGTGCATTAGTTAAGTATGAACTAATACATATTAGTGCACCTGTATTGTAAAGTGTTATCATATTTTCTGGTCCCGTGGCCTTCCTCTGATTTAATTGTTTAAAAGGACTCCTCACCTGTTCAACCAAATTAATAATATATATTCATACTCTGCTTTAAACGTTTCCTTTCTCAGACCTGTAGAATAATTTATTCAGTTGATTTGCGGACTCTATCTTTTTCTCCACCACTAATGATTTCTGTGTGGTTGACCATCCCATGCAGTCTCCCATAACAATTACTTTTAAAAGCCTTTTCCAGTTTTACCTTATATACCATCTTCACCTCTCATTTGTCCTCTTTAAATCCTAAATCATAGGTACTCTTCAACTGTGAGTGACGGAATCTAAAACAAAAATCTTGAAAATCACGTTTTATGATTTTAAAGTAATTAATTTGCATTTTTTAGCATGACATAAGTATTTGATCATACCAACCAGTAAGAATTCTGGCTCTCACAGAACTGCTATTTTCTCTTTAAGAAGCCCTCCTGTTGTCCACTCATTACCTGTATTAACTGCACTTGTTTGAACCGATTACCTGTATAAAAGACACCTGTCCACACACTCAGCCGAACAGACTCCAACCTCTCCACAATGGCCAGGACCTCAGAGCTGTGTTTGACTTCATGGATAAAATTGTAGACCTGTACAAGGCTGGGATGAGCTACAGGACAATAGGTAAGAAGCTTGGTGAGAAAGCAACAACAGTTGGCGCAATCATCAGAAAATGGAAGAAGTTCAAGATGACGGTCACCTGACGTCTCATCTCTCCGTTGGACTGATTATACACATGCTTCAAGATGCAAGCACAAAGCAATCTCGACGCAGCTAGAGTTCCCTTGAAAGGAAACTAAAGTCTTCTCCCATATCTCACTCTTTTTCACAATCAATCAAGAGAAGCTCTAGTGTCTTTTTATTAGTTCAATGTTGATTACTAATGTCAAAGAACCACCTGTCTAATGTCAAAGCAATTTACAATCATGGATGCTTCATGATCTCTTGTCTGGTCATCTGTTGTGAAATATTGCACTGACGGTCACTGTGTTATTCAAAGACAGTGTTAGAATGCTGTAGAGTTCTGTTAAAGCTGTAGCTGATATGCATAAGAGATTAGAGCAGGCACTAAAGGCAGACTGCTCTTTTGAACTCTTTATCCTGCTGATAAAGCCTGTTATAATCCTCCAAAGCAATCAAAGAGCCTCTCAGCCTCAACAGACCTATGAAGACACACACACAAACTCATATAACAATACTAGTATTAATACTGTGCAAGACTGAAAACCACATTCATATTAACTAAAAACAATACTCCATTTTCAAATCCCTTTCTTTGACAGTTATAGACTACACCCATACACTTTCTCTCTTTCATGCTGTAACTAAGAAAGCCTTTAATGTGGCACTTTTGGCCCTGTGGACTTGTAGAAAATGAACTCTTAAAACATATTTCACACACTTATGCTACTAATTTATTTTTGTTCTTCTATATTTGGTTCTTTGTTGTTTATACTGTAAAATAATGAAAAAAAAAATCCCATCACAGTGTGATCTCCAGTGTGATTTTGTTTCATAGTATTCTGTGAAGTGGAAACTGATGAATAATGAATAATCAAATGAAGATGATGAGATGCGGCAGCATGGATCTAAATGCAGTAAACTGCTTTAATAAACAATTTCAAAATAAAGAAACACATAAGGTAAAAACAAGAAAGTCAGACATAACTGGAGACCCCCAGAAGCCAGCTAGGATGATGGTGAACCACTGTGGAACCAACAGAGGGAGGAGGACTTGTGGAGTTCTGAGCCCGACTGACTAACATGATGATGTGATTGTGGAGACCTAGGTGGAGTTCGTGGAGACCTAGATGGAGTTCCAGCTCCATCAGGCTCAGGTGGCCTGATGGAGCTGGAAGGACTATGGTACCAGGTGGGGCCAAAAGAACGAGGAGCAAAGGTGGAGCCAACTAGTCGACGGGCTAAGATGAAGCTGTGGGATGAAGCACTGTGATGCTACGGGAATGCATGAGAAGGAAATTGAGTCAGCCGACCTGCTATATGTAGCTAATTCTGAACTCATCTTCCGAGATGAACGTGTTCTAAAGCATTTTTAGTCAATAAAATGTTAACACAATAGTACATATTTTACCATTATTTTTTATGACATGCAGTCTTAAAGAAATCCCCACTGATATACACACACAAGATAATGAGCAAAATAAAAAAAAGTTGTGAAGGAAACAATGAATCACCATGACAACAAATGAACACAAGCTTTCATGACAGCGTGAGGAAACTGGAAATAAAGTGCTACAAACTAAGAGTCAATGAAAATGAAACCAATAAATCAACATAACATGACAATTACATTTTTTAAAGTGGCTGACTTTGTCTTTTTAAGCTTAATTTTTATTGCTGGCAATGTGAATATGTATCCTAGTAATTATACACAATTAAGACAATTAACTTAGCATAATTTGATGAAAGTACTGTTGTGTTGACATGTTTGGCTATTTACAATAATTTTTTTTTAAATATACATAATTTTCACACAATAAATTTTGAAGTAAACTAATTCACTATTTGTATCGTCATAGTTTTAAAATTAATCGTTTTTATAATAATGGATATAATCATATTTTAGCTTGCATATCTGATTCTGGGAAAAGGGTAAAACTATAGTATACATAATACATTTGATATTAGAAGATATTTGAAGATATTAGTCAAAGACTTGCAGCAATACACTGGCCAGCAAGGGTGCAGGAACAAAACTA
>JAOTRC010000012.1:11229403-11240510 GCA_027497675.1 Cyprinella lutrensis | reverse complement strand
ATCCATTTCTTAATCTCAGTAAAACATTGAGAAATAAAAGACACAGGCATATTGACATCAGGTTTTGAATGTATATAGATCTGAGTGTCATCGGCATAAAAGTGAAAGTTAAGACCAAGTGTTCTTAAAAGTTGGCCAAATGGAAATATGTAAATACTAAAAAGTAACGGGCCCAAAACTGATCCCTGGGGGAACACCAGAGCGCACCACACCGACCTCAGACTTGCAGTCACCCATCACAACAAATTGCTTGTGATCAGAGAGATAAGACTTAAACCACTTCAGTGCAGAATCAGAAACTCCAAAGATAGTCTCTAAGCGATTGATTAAAATAGAGTGATCTATAGTGTCAAAAGCAGCACTAAGATCCAGAAGAATCAGTATAGATTGAAGGCCAGAATCAGAAGCCATTAATAAATCATTAGTCACTTTGACCAGTGCTGTCTCAGTGCTGTGCAGTTTCCGAAATCCAGACTGAAGTGGCTCAAAAAGATCATTAGCAGAAAGATGAGAAAGTAGTTGAGAAAGTAGTTGAAATAGAAAATATAAGGGGCCTGTTTCAATAAGGAGATTCAATGAACTCGGAGGTAAAAATTTGACTTACCCTAAGATGGGGGCAGCTGAGGATTTCAGCTTCAAAACAGCTGAATTGAGTTAGTTTAATCAATTCTGACTATACTGACTGAGGCTATGTTTACACAGAAACGATTCTGAAGTGAAAACGCAAAAGTGGCATTGCGTCATCACTTTTTAATCTGCATTTAGACAAGCGTTTTATGTTGGAAATCCGCGTGCAAATGGTGACGCAAAAGTGTGTGAAATTCAAAGCAGTATGCACTTCAGGCGGCTAGGAGTGCATACTACAACAACACCATGTCCACACACCTGCGTACAACCTTCACTGTCAAGCAGACTTTTGCGTTTTTACCATTTACACGGGAACGCGGCAGTGGAGCGTTTTTAAGATTTCGACTCTGGAAGGTGGTTTCACTTTTTTGCATTTTTAAGTCTCAAAAACGCCGTTGCCGTGTAAACGAAAGGCACATCCAATAAAATATTTTTACGTTTTCACCTGCGAGCGTTTTCGTGTAAACAGGGTTAAGCGTTTACACACTTTTACCTGTGAAAAGCCATGATCAATGGAGCTCTGAAATTATTCACTGTGACAACAGCACCCAATGAAAAGATGTCTGTCAGAAAACTGGTGAAAACTGTCAGAAACTTTCAGAACAAATATTAATTTTATGGTATACCACTTGGCTAAAAAGAGCATGACAGCAGCTAAAAATTAAGTATAGAGACATAATTCAATCAGGTAATGCTTCCCTAAAAGATTCATAGCTGTAGGCTATACGACTTTACAAACATGTGACATATAGTGTATCATTAAGTGTCTATTTCAATGTGCTGAAGCTTTTTCCACATAGTCTAATGCCCTTTTCACATAATTAAAGGTTCTCTAATCCAACCGCTTATATATCTAAATTAGGGTAATGAAATTAACATTTGACTTCTACTCAGCCAACAGCAAGGAGGCAGAGGCTTGCAAAACCTGCACCAGCACCTGTGACTGTTGATTTTGTATTTGTTGGAAATAAAGATGACCACATCAATTGTGAATGATTTGTGTTTATGAGCACCCAACTACAGAACTTTCTCTTACCGTTAACCAGGTGAGAGGAGAGCAAAGCAGACTGAAGATGAGGAAGGCAGCAGAACCAGATGGAATCAGTCCAAGTCTCTTCAGTCTTGTGCTGACCAGCTGTGTGTCTCTCTTCAGTATATGTTCAACCTGAGCTTGAAGCTGGGGCAAGTACCACAGCTGCGGAATTCATCCAACCCGATCTCACGAGAATTCGTAAGAATTTTACATGGTGGCTAATTCGTAACAATTCGTACGACCTCACTCGTACAAATTAGTACATTTTTGCTAAATCGTACATATTTTACGAATTTGCCAATTTGTTTGAATTCGTACGAATGACCTACCCTTGACCCCGCCCCTAAACCTACCCATCACCTGGGTTTAGACAAATCGTACAAATTCGTACAAGTGAGGTTGTATGAATTAGTACGAATTAGCCACTTTTTAATCACTCGTACGAATTTGTACGAATTAGTCGTGAGATAGCATAGTAATGTCATAAACCAATGTGGTTGGGCACCACTTTTTCGACATATGGTTTCGGGAAACAGACGTGAGCTAATCGATTTCTTCAACGATACATCATTCTACAAGTAAGCAGCGAGTTATGTCGTTGTATGGGAAAAACACCCCAGTATGATTGTCCTTTTTCCACATTGACTAGAAGTTTAGCAGAATGTTTGATCATAATCTTTCATGCAATTAAATTGACTGAGTATCATGAAGCCAGTTTAGGTGGATGTTCCATCTTTAATCAGTTTAATCAGTTGTGAGACACACATGTCTTACTGATGCCATAAAGTCATTCCTCCAGATAAATTTGCTCCAAATTAAAGGTCAAGGTTTTTAAAGACAAAATGTTCTGGCTTTCAGCAAGGATTATTTATTATACTTATTTTATGTAATTTACATATGATTTATATAATTATTATAACCCTAATCCATTGCACGTGAGCAATTTTAGTTCAACAATTAAGCACTTAGTTTAAATGTATATATTGCAACGTAATTTGTTTGCAGATGTAAGTTTTGGTATTTTATAACATAATACACTTCAGATATTTCTGAGTGCCCAAAAGTGTCCGAATGCGTTTGAGGCGATTTTTATATTGTTCTGTTCTATTCAATTTTTTTTTTTTTTTTACGATTTTTCACTTTTGGACACTGGATGGACTTTTGAAGCTAATGTCACTGGATAAGAAAGACAGCATTTAATGTGTCAACCCGAGTTATGTCATTGCTGTGACCTCAATGGGTCAGTAAGCTCTAGAAATTGGGGGAAAAAAAAAAACTCAGCTGGTAAGCTCCTTACACAGAATGGCAGAACATACCGTATCACCTCCATCATTCACTTTCCTTTATACACACACTGACACACACATAAGAACAATCACAAGTAAGGTCTCTTGAAGTTATCAATTGTTTATCCTAAACAGAAATTGGATTAAATAGAGGACCATTTGAGTTTTCTTGGTAACATTTTCTTTTACAGTGTCATTGTTACACGTTACATGTAGTTACTGTAGTAATAACTATAAATGATGCATAATTGCATGTAATTAACCCTAAACCAAACCCTCACCCTAATCCTATAGTAAGTACATGTTGTATAACTGTGTGTAACTAAGTGTATCTGAATGTTTTTTTTTTTTTTGGCTTAGATTTTCATCTGTAATCTCACAGTATCCACTGTGACCTCAACTCTTTCACAAACTGTGCTTAAATTTGACAAGATACCAAACTCTGCAATCAAAAATCATTTTATGAGCTCAAAACTGTTATTATACAAATGTTTTAACTCCAATTTGTATGGGTTATATATCTACATTAAAAGTATAATTCATGATAAATAGTTCATGTAAAAATATATTCCTCTCAATAGACTCCTATCAATATATACAAGCTTTCTGTGGATCGAGTCTGAAAATGAGATAAGGTGCCGCTAGACATATTGCTTCAGGTTTGATTGACGTTCAATTTATATATTCAGTTTACAAAGCTTCTGAATATAGTGCACATGGACAAGTTATATGGGCTACTTTTTGGAGCTTGACAGATGTGGTCATGAAGGACTGTCTTTGCATGAAAAAGTTACAACATGAGGATTCTTCACCACTGGAAAAAAATGGCTTTCAATAAAACTTGGCTGCCTAGAAAGGCAGAAAAAAATATATATAAATAAATCACTGACACCTGACAAGAAAACCTTTTGTCTTCCCTTTTGCCAAATTGGTAGGAAAACTTCAACACCCATAATGCACTGGGCTTGTTAACATCCAAGGCCACTTCCGTCTGCAATGGATATGCTTGACCAGTGTTGAATACCACCATACTTTAATGGGAAATACTTTGCAAATTTTTAGTCATTATGGTGTTGACTTGAATTGTTTAGGGGTTGCAGAAAAAGCGGGAGGGAGTTCTTTTCAGTTTTCAGTGAGGGATCAAGCGTTTTGTCATTGTCTAAAGGCTGGAACAAATTGCAAATATGGAGAGAAACCAGCAAAGAAAAATAAAAAAAAACTCACTGTTTGTAGTCATTTCAAACTGGATGCCAACAAAGACAGTGTTTTAGGGCAAACAGAGGGCAAAAACTGAAAGAAACAATTCCATCGGCTTCGCCAAACGTTTTAAAGCAAAACTCATAGGCTACAGGTAAGAAAGCTGCCATGGTGTTCCGTTTTTTCCCCCCCAATAAGGCTGTTTAAAGAGTTGACAAAGTGCCATACAATTTTCAGTGATAAACCAACTTCTACAATGGCTGTTTTGTTCATTTACATGTACTACCAACATTGAAACTATACAAAGCGAGTTTAAAATAGGCGAAGTTACATCTGAGAATACGATACGTATGATTCTATAACGTTTTCTGAGCTATCAAAGAGCAACAAAATATTGCCCTCTAGGCAATCATGGTAGATGTCATTGTCTTTCTCCATGTGCAATGGTGTAAAAAAGAGACCCTGTAATGCTCTGAAATCATGCATTAAAAACTCCATTCAATTTTGTGAGTATCTTCTAAGTCTTTAATATCCTGTAAGAAGGCTATGAGAATGTTTTACATCTTAAGCGAGCTCAGACAATAAACAACGTCGTCTGTGCCTAAAGTCTCACTGGCACCACGCAGGAATTTTATTACGTCGAGATTGGAAGGAATTGAAAGGAAAGAAGGAACTGAGCTGCAGGAGCCGAACCAAATCGAGATGAGAAAATGGCGATGGCTGAAATCGGGGCCCTGCAGTTTGAAAAAGCCATTACAAAAAGAAGAGGCTGCAATAAAACAAGGAGTGTGCAGTCTAATCCTGCTATAACAGGACATCCATCTTATGGCGTTTAAAATTCAGCTCCCGCACTCGCCACCGTAAACGGAGGGAAATACAGTTGTGTCCGTGTCTGCTTTGGGACATTAGGTGTCTATGAGGTGCCGCTTATTCCCGACACTAAATAAGTCTGTTGGCAAATATAGATAAGGGAAAGTGTAGACACGGTGACACATCACGTTCTTATCAGCCCCCTCCGTGGAGTTTAAATTAAATCCAGTTTCCTGATACAATGACACTGTTTCCTTGAGGCCTGACTGAGCATATAAGGAGATCAGATAGCTGGAAACGGAGGGGAATGTTCATTCCACACCAAGCGGACGAGATAGTTTCTCGTCTCGTGTGTTCTGATTTCGCTTCCCGTCCTGATTCTTTTCGCCGTTCGTGTTATTTGCCGTTCGCACTCATCTGCCTCATTTGCATTGTAATTATTAGAATGCATGCAAAGCAGCAAATTTAAATGGATTAATAGCCAGCCAGTTTATTCATGAGATTCCTGGGAGTGTATGGCAGACAGATTTTCTCTGATCTTTCCCCTGCTGTGTATTCGACCACACTCCAGCTGTAGGAGCGAAAGCATTGGGCCGTTTTGCCTTTACTTTACTGATTTATCCGCGATTTAGGTGCGTGTTGATTTATTGCCGGCCTCACGGATTCCCATTTGTCTCTTTTGTCCAAGCCAACCCATTTTCCATCGCTCCATCCCCCTCTCTCGCTCATTTTATCTGTCCTTTCGCATTACCTTTCACCATTGGCCTGTACTATAAATTACCAGCAATGTCGCCTCTCATTGAAACTCAACACAGGATGATGGAGACAGCCCCTTAGCTAATGATTACGATCTGTGTGCTGTTTTGACGACCATACCTGTGGAGAGAAGACACCATAGCCATCACGCTCACGTTGAGCTGTTATTATATTCCAGGACATGAGAAGAGCTAGAGAGAATCGTATCCAGTAGTCTCTTCACCTTCGCCCCTCCCTCAGAGAGTTAATTACCTGTACTGGAGAACTTCGCACTGCGGGTGGCTGTATAACAGACAAGCACACACCTGAGGATGTGAAGAAGAATTTTTAGATTTCACTGTTTGCGTGATAGATTGTCAGAGCTTGAGAAACTTTTGGACTGCGCCTTGAGATCTGATGTACAGCAGAAACAAACTTTGTTGCATTATTTTCCTGTTATCACTGTAAAGCTGCTTTGAAACAATCTGTGTTGTAAAAAGCAAAAGCAATTTATATAAATAAATTTGACTTGACATTTCCAAAAAAAAAAAAAAACCCCTCCAATCATCATTGTTCCTTCAGAAGAACTGTAGTCAAACATTTGTATAACAGGGACAGTTGACCTAAATATGACAAATGTGTCATAATTTACTCAAGTTGCGACTTTCTTTGTGTTGTTTTTTTAGTTTATTTATTTTTATTTTGAATAATGTACTGGTCACATTTTTCCATGCAATTACAGTGCTGGAGCTTTCAAGTTTTAAAAAGTACACAAAAGCAGAGTGGAAGCACCATAAAATTGGTCCAAACAATGATGCATTATATTCCAAGTCTTCTGAAGGTTTGTGTGAGGAAAACAATGAAATGAATTCATAATCATAATTCAAAACATTGCTTGTTTGAGTATTCCAACATGTCCCCTTCTGGCGCAGCAAATGGTGGAGATATTTGAAGGGCCTAAAAATAAATAAACTTAAACAAAAATAAAATGAATTAAACTGAATTAAAAATGAAAACTTACTAAATAAAACTGAAACATTACAAATACTTTTTAGTGACTCCAAAAGCAATTAAAATAATTAAAATATTAGCTGTATCAGTAATGCTCATCCTGATTTTTTAGAGTTAGACGAGTTCCTTTGTCATCTCTCCAAAAAATGTTGTGCTAACCATATCCCCACCCCTAATCCTTACCACACTTATAAAGTTATCCTTAAAATAAAGGAATAGGTTAATAACACAGATGTGGAGGGCCCTAACCCTGTTTGTAAGTCTAGGACATAAACTGTAAATGTGTCCCTCTAATCTGATTGGTTGCTTGGAATGTTGTTCCAGAATCAACAAAGATGTTGATCAAGGAACATATTGCACAAATTATAGGATATGACTGCTTGCTAGCAAGTCGTGTGATTTTTAAATGAGGGGCAACCCACTCCAAGTACCTAACAATGGTGTTTGTCACAATTTTAAACATGTTTGTCAAAAGTACTAAGTGAGGGGAAAAAAATATTGAGTGCATCTTTTTGTTTTGTTACATCCAAGCTGTTAATAATGCACAATGTGTTGCATGATTTTTTTTCTCTTTATGTCTGCGGTGTTTTAGTTATTTCAGACCTTTACTGTGCTCTGCAAGATCTGACAGTGTTTTCTAACCAGCATTATCACCCAGTGTACACTGCAATCACGTTATGAGAGCCTGAGGCTTTAATTATGATTTCACTTGTGCCTGCTCCACATTAAGAAAAATAAATAAATAATTAAGATGAGTTCAAAAAAAGTTGTCTTTCCTTGATAAAGCGAGGCTGTCGTTTGTTGGCTCAGTCTGCATCTGAAAATATTGATGTCTCCCTCTCATTTTACCTGACCTTGGACCAGTATCTTCTATCCTGACATAACATCTGTCATTTCACAAGAAGCCACAAAACTGGGTTCAGCTATCAGATTTGACTATCAACGTGGTTTATTTCCTCTCCAGAGATTAGTTTCTAGGTTATCATCGTCTCCAGACCATAATAATAATAACTCTGATCTATCATCCAAATAGGCTGTGTTGGGTTCTTAAAGGTTATGGTTTTGTAATCCTGTTCCATTGTGAAATAACCCATAAAAAAGGTGTTTGACACCCATCAGGGTGAATTTTTATCATATTTTGGGGCAGAACATGGGTCGTTGGAGGGAACATAAGGCATTAATGATGCTATTATGATCATCATCATGTCTTTTTCTTTTACTTTTCATGGACTTTTCATGTCCTGCTGAGGTCAGAAAGGAGACAATATGGCGGGCCGAGAGAGAGATGAAGCAGGACGAGTGAGGAAATCAAGGCCACAGCAATGTGATGAGCTCTGAAGAGGGCTGATTTCATTCCCCATTTTTTTTGTATTTGGTGTGGCGCCGCATGATCTTATGAAGCACTCCACTTCACACAAAAACGAATGCGGTGTAACCAAATCAAAGAGCTTTTGTAGAACATTTTAGCTCACTTCCCAAAACCACCATTTAACATCGTTTAAAATCCTTTTATACTGTAGCAGCAGGTTTCTGGTCAGAAGGATATAAACTTACGTCGATTTAACCCATTTCATTTTTACGCTGGAGAACCTAATTTGAACTAATAATGCTTTTTTGAATGTCAGATGTGCCAGATCTTCTGGAATCGGTGAACAGGAAGAGATCTCTTTAGGACAAATGCTCTCCAACTTATCAAAAGTAAAAGCTAAACCCTCCAAGTGGAAAGCTGGGAGCTTATGTTTGTCAGCTGCTCCTAGGCTGTGTGATTTGCAGGCGGCTCTCGGTATGTAGATCTTTCTGTAGCACTCATAATTTAAAGTGTATGAGTCAGCTCAGCTTGAAAAAGACGTTAATCCGGCAGGGTTTTCTGCATCTCAGAAGGCGGCTGAGAGATCTGCTTCACATAATGGGGTTCTAGATGAAAATTTTGAAAGAGTATGTTTACATAATCAGCTAATATATAGTTGCTTATTTCCATATTCTTTTATGTTTTCAGCTGTATGTTCCTTACATGTTTTGATCTCATGTGCCATCATTTTAACCTCAGTGATAAAAAAGAATGCTCAATTGCAATGCTGGATTAGAGCACATTCAATGTGAATGTCACTGCATCAACGCATGTAATTTATTTTTAGCGAATTATTAAAACAAAAACCTTTAAAACGACATATTAAACGATGATAAAAGTATAAGACAATAGATATATTGTTAATTTCAGCACTGATTAAAATTTTCAAAAAATATTTTGAGAGTATTTTTTTGTTTATCGTACATTAGGTTACACAAAATAACAATGTACATATAATTACTTGTTTACACTATTTTTTTATAATAATAATAACAACAGGAAGAAGAGTTGCTTTCTTTCGTCAAATGCAGTTTTACTTTTTATTTTTTTTAAGAATCCAAAAAAACAAACAAATTCATTTTAGGGCCTTGTTAAATGCTGCATGAAATGCTCATGAGCATTCTAATCAGAATCTAATCACTTTAAATGTGTGTTTTATCATTTGAGCAGTCAGGATAAGCCAATCGTTTGAATTTTTAACAGGGGTTATAGCTCACGCTCACTTCTCATTTTTGGAACAAATGTGGAAGAGTTGGCAATTACTGTCTAAGAAATCATATTCTGACAACTCCCGAGACTAGGTACAGGGCTTTGGAAGACTTTTGCCAAGAACCTGTCACATAAATTTTCCAAGCCCCTGATCAGTTAGCAAACTTTAAATTAGATTCAAATGCCTAACATTCTTAATGCTTGAAGAAAACCCTTTGTTAACTTTATGAAGTCAAAAGTGCATTGAGAATGCATATGCATATCCCAGTGCAACAGAGCAAATCCAGATATTTGAAGAGAATTTTAAAGCAAATAGGACCCACCAAAGAATATGTTGATATGTCACATGGGCTCGTCCAACAAAAGGACAGAGCGGATGGACACAGAAAGCTAGTGAAGTTTTTTTTTTTTTCATTTGCAGTTTCATGAAATATCTGAATACAGCGATTCAGTAGAATGAATCACACTTTCCTGTGGTATGAAAGAGTGCAAGAGGGCAGATTAGGAGAGTCCCAGTCTTTCTTTCATTTCACAAAGATTGCCACCGCTTCTAGCTTTTTACCGCTCTTTTCTTTAAAGAATGAACCTCAGTGAGAGACCACAAATTTTATGTTCCTGTTGATATTCCCCTGGTTCTTCCTGCATAGAACTCTCTCTTTCAGTTTCTTGTGGTGCATGTTTTAATCATACACTCTCAGAAAAAAGGTACAAAAGCTGTCACTGGGGCTGTACCTTTTTCAAAAGGTAAACTTTGGTCCATTTTAGGTGCTAATATATACATTTTAAGTGTTAATATGTACATTTTAGGTGCTGATATGTCCATTTCTGGAGCTAATATGTCCATTTCAGGTCCTATTATGTAACATTTTAGGTGCTAAGTACATTTTAGGTGCTAATATGTCCATTTTAGGTGCTAATATGTACATTTTTAGGTGCTTATATGTACATTTAGGTACTAATATGTGCATTTTAGGTGCTAATATGTACCACTAAGATACCAATATGCAGCCTTTAGGTACAAAAGTGTACTTTTTGAAAAGGTACAGCCCCAGTGACAGCTTTTGGACCTTTTTTTTCCTGAGAGTGTAGTTTACGACTGCATTACAGCTTCTGGAACAATTAAAAGAAGATATTTAACTGTAAAAATACTGAAATATTACTTAATAATAATTCTCTATGGGAGTATACAGTAAAGTGTCATTTATTCCTGTGATCAGAGCTGGATTTATCTCCAGTCTTCTTTTAGCGCATAACTCTTTAAATGAGGTTTATTGCATTGTGATGTCACATGCCAGAGGTTGCAGTGAGTTTCAATTTTGCACCTCAATCTCATTTGTGCAGATTTATTGATTTATTTGTTTTTATCTTCCCATGATTCAGGGAAAGGTTGATTTATAACTGAGCGTTGCAGACGTGATTATTCTGAATGACCGACTGACTGCAGGATAAATGTCCGCTAGTGACAGCGATAAACACACACTGTTTGTCGCTGTGTTTGACTATAAAAGGAGAGGAGTGTGTAAGGGCAGAGAGTTATTTCGAAAGCTCGACGCGACCACATCCGGCTCTGAGTGGGAGTGTTCAGCCTTCACTGCATGACCTGATGATAGCAGACATCAGCACTGACTGCAGGCAACACACACACACACACACACACACACACACACACACTGCAGCTGTAATTACATGCAATTATTTTTAAAGTACAATGTAAAACATGTATGTATACAATATGTCCATTCTATCAAATTAGTATTTTTTCAGACAGACAGGTTAGATAGATAGAGATAGATAGATAGATAGATAGATAGATAGATAGATAGATAGATAGATAGATAGATAGATAGATAG
>JAOTRC010000012.1:11193310-11208862 GCA_027497675.1 Cyprinella lutrensis | reverse complement strand
GCTTTGTGACATGGTGCATTATCCTGCTGGAAGTAGCCATCAGAGGATGGGTACATGGTGGCCATAAAGGGATGAACTTGGTCAGAAACAATGCTCAGGTAGGCCGTGGCATTTAAACGATGCCCAATTGACACTAAGGGGCATAAAAGTGTGCCAAGAAAGCATCCCCCATGCCATTACACCACCAGCAGCCTGCACAGTGGTAACAAAGCATGACGGAGCCATGTTCTCACTCTGTTTGCGCCAAATTCTTAGTCTACCACTTGAATGTCTCAACAGAAATCAAGAATCATCAGACCAGGCAACATTTTTCCAGTCTTCAACTGTCCAATTTTGGTGAGCTCTTGTAAATTGTAGCCTATTTTTCCTATTTGTAGTGGAGATAAGTGGTATCCAGTGTGGTCCTCTGCTGTTGTAGCCTATCCACCTTAAGGTTGTGCGTGTTATGGCTTCACAAATGCTTTGCTGCATACCTCGGTTTTAACGAGTGATTATTTCATTTAAAGTTGCTCTTCTATCAGCTTGAATCAGTTGGCCCATTCTTCTCTGACCTCTAGTATCAACAAGGCATTTTAGCCCACAGGATGCCGCATAGTGGATTTTTTTTTTTTTTCCATTTTCATGCCATTCTTTGTAAACCCTAGAAATGGTTGTTTGTGAAAATCCCAGTAACTGAGCAGTTTGTGAAATACTGGTTGGTACCAACAACCATGCCATACTCAAAATTGCTTAAATCACCTTTCTTTCCCATTCTGACATTCAGTTTGGGGTTCAGGAGATTGTGTTGACCAGGACCATGCCATGCGATTGGTTGATTAGATGATTGCATTAATTAGAAATTGAATAGGTGTTCAATAATTTTTTAGGTGAGTGTATACAGCCTCTAAATCTGTAAAATCATTCATCTATTAAAGCAGAAACTTCCACGCCCATGTGCCCATCCAAATTAACTTAGACCAAATCAAATAATTTGGTTTATACCATTACAAGGCCGTTTTTCCTGTACACCAGCAAATGTGCACAAGTTGTTTCACTCAGGGAACAGCCACTCACCTATTATATCTCAATAAATCTCAATAATATCATCTATTCTTGTGTTTAAGATTTCATTTTCTACCCTGTTAGAGTCCTGTTGAGTTGGCATGGCGCTGTCATTTCCTTTCCCTTTTTTTTTTTGGCATTGTCACTGATGTTTTATGCAGTATAGGGGATGGCCGGTCGTTTAAGTGTGGCCTGAGCTTTCCTTCTAGTTATCTACCATTGCATTTTCATTTGCTGCATGCGCAACAGGTCACATTTATGTTCCCCATATGCTCAGCACTCACAGTTACTTATAGCATCACTTGTGCTATAAGTTGTCACTTATAGCATCACTTGTGCTACAGTTACTTATGCCTGTCTTCCCCCATCATTACCTACCCTCTTATTTTTCACCAGTTATGGCCCCCATCAGCTAGCTCAGTGCACGTCTTATTTCCTGTGATTGCAAGCACAAGTCTCCCTGCAGAGTCAGCTTACTGAAGTTTTCTCTCAAACAAGCTCTCCATCTTCCTTTTTTTCCCATTTTACCGCCCATGAATCTCTACCTCACCATCATTTTCTACCTGCTGCAGTCCCTTGATTAAGTAGCAACATAAGCACAATTGTACTGCAAGTGTGTATCTGCCTCTTTTTCCAACATTTTCTGTACAGTTATTCACTCCACGTTAGAGCAGAACCAATGACTAGACCAAATGCTCTAACCTTCCCTATTTGTTTCCAATTTAGAAATAATTTAAATGATTTAATTACTGTGGTGCAATTATTTGCTTCTGTTCATGTCTGACAATGTCAACAGTTGACCTATCGGTAAGCGCCTCTCCCCTCGAATGCAGATGTGCCAATAGTAGTTGCAAGCAAAGGACAGTGAGTGTGTCGATCACGAGAATGAAGATCTCAGCATTGCAATGCAGTCTCTCTACTCTCTAATGCAGCAGACACGATGATGTAAATTTAACGTTAGAGCTTCGCTGTGCAGTGTAACGTGCGTCATTGAATTCATAACGTCTTTGGCAAGTGTCCAGATAAACTCGTGCTGTGATTGTTCTTTGATCGCTTTCTTTCTGTTTTATAATTCACAATTTAAATTGTTTTTTTTTTTCATCCTACTAAAAAAAGCGATGTGAAGTTGATTTTTAATCACTGGCCTGACTTACTGATGCAAAAACAGTATTGAACGATTTTAAAGTGAAAGATTACCTGTCTGAACTTGAACAATAACACATCAGCTCGATCCGAGGCCAGCTCTCGGGAAGTTGAGGAAACAGTCGTCGGTGAAATGTTTGGAAATATCCAGAGAAAATAAAATTAATCCATTGTTTCTTCAGAGGCTCGGACGAAGGAACTAAAATACACTTTTGTATTCATGTGTACATCCGAACACTGATCAACTGCCATGCTTCAGTTGCGCAGCTCCGTCTGGGCTGGCATATGCAAATGTTTGGAGTCATACATATTAATGATCCCCACTTTTACGTCAGAGTCGGTATTATGTGGAGATTCGCCTGTTTTTCAGGGGTGTTTTTCAAAGACGAGATTTAAGTAAGAAGGAGAAAACAATGGTGTTTGAGACTCACTGTATGTCATGTCCATGTACTGAACTTTTGTTATGTAACTATGCAAAAATAAATTCAATTTCACATTATAGGGCACCTTTAAAACATATTTATATTCCTGTATCTAACTATAAATATCTCTGCATTAGAGTACATTGTCTTGTATTTTGGAGCTGTTCAAAGAATAACATTTTGTAAAAAAAAAATAAAATAAAAAATATTTACAGTATGTGAGTCTGTGTCGATGACAAGATAAGCCCATAGAACACACGGGCTGTAATGGACAGTGCATTCAGAAGCATGTATTCACAGCTCACTCCTCTCTGGGTGACCTCTATCTACAGCCAGGACTTAGCGGCACATGGCCAGACTCGCTCACACTCATTAACTCAGCCCTGCTCTAATTAGGCAAGTGACTGTTATCTAGCAGGCTGGCCTTTCCTGATGTGGGCCTGTCAAAATGAAAGTCACACAGCGAAAATTTACTACTATGTGTCTGTAGACAGTGCACTTTGTCAAAAATAGTCAGTCAATAAGACATCTGTAAATGTAAATTGTGTTTATTTAGGTATTTAATATAATTTATTATAAATATGACTGACAGATTTCTCTTTCATGCTCATTCAAATGGCCACATTTACACTGGCAGCAATTTTATTGTTGGAGGTCGACAGCAGGTTTGCACTGTTGGGCGTTATTGGGCGTTCTTATGGGGGTTATGCACAACAAAGTTCCGTATGGCATCGTTTCTGGTTTAGGTATTTTGTAAGTCCCTTGTTAAAGGGGCACTTGGCAACTATTTCAACTCAATAAAACCATTTAGAAATCATCTGGTTTAATCCTCCTGTTACCCTCAAATCTAATAACATGTTTTACCTAGTGGGGGTAATTTGACATCCACCCACCACCAAACATGAACTGCTTAATGGCAATTCAACACAATTCTATTATACTGTGTATGAAGTATTACCACCCAAGTTGGCCGGCTCCGATAATAACAAATGCACATGAGCAGTGGTAGAAAGGAGGAGGAAGGTGTTGCAAGGTTTTTTTATGACAGTTTTGTGAAAATGCTGCACAGCTGTAGGGGGAGCTTGATGAGAAAACATGTAACAACAAAAGTGAAAATCAGCGAAGAAATTACTTTAGTTGCCAAGTTCCCATTTAAATATATAGCCATTTTACTAAAGATACCTTCAAAGCGAGCAAAGATGAGCATAACCTATGTCCATCACATACGCAGATACTAAAAGTGTTTTTTTTTACTTCTTAAAATATATAAAATTGAATAAAACACTCCAAAATAAAAAGAACTTGAGAAAGAACTGCCATTAGGTAGGAGTGGGGGAAATTGATACTGCATAGTAGCACGATATTTTTCATGGAGAATATTGTATCTATATTTGTACAGCAATAATCAATATTTTCAGAGAGTGAATTTTGGACCTTATTAAGAGCAGCATCATGACCGATTTTAAAGCAATGCTGTAAGGGGTAGTTACTTGTTTTCCATGTTTTCAATGGCATCTGCTGTAAAAAGCTGTTTAAAGCTCCTATAACTTATAATTTTCTACAACTCATGTTGCATGTGGAAAGATATTATCGCAGTTGTCAGACCAAATCTCCTTCTTTTTTTTTTCCGTTTTTGGCCATGATTGATTTATCCGTAGTTTGGTTACTATTTATGATGTGTCGCGGCAAATTTGGATAAAATCCTGCTTCTCATGAATATTAAACATCAATCATGGATGAAAATAGATTGATTGTTTCAGTCTGTCTTGTCTCCACCTCTTCACTACACTTCTCAGCATCTTCAGTTCAGGGTCCGTTCTTATGTGTATCACATGAGTGTGTACCTTCTGCCAGTCTGCCTGTCTAAAGCCAGTTCGTTGTTTATTGTAACTAAAAGTTGTCTTTTGGAATTTTGGACTTCTCGTCTTCCTTTGCCTGCAAAACCGTGAGAGAAGAACGGACCTATTTAAAATGAAGGTGGAAGACTGGATATCCCAAAACAGTTGCTCGCTGGGGGAATATGTGGAGATTTACCTCAACCTTTATCAGGACGTGAGCTGGGACTTCAGTCCAGCTTCAAGATTTCTTCACTCGTCCCATCCAGCCCAGAGCCTTCACCGCTGGCCCCGTCCAGCCAAGAGCCTTCAGTGCTGGTCCCGTCCAGCACAGAGCCTTCACTTCACTGATAAAAACTGTCATTAATCATAAAAATCAAGCCTGTGGAGGCTAACAATATGGTATGAGCGAGTCTGCACTGATTTCTGTTACTGACAGATTATCATGCAAATACAATCATGTTTAGACAGTCAATTTAAAAACATAGAATATTGAATGGAACCTTCCATGAAAAGGTAGCCTGACTACGTCAGAGTTCGTAATTCCGCTCAATTTCAGTTCGATTCTCTACTCAGTCTGAGATAGCGTCCTTTCTCTCAGCTTTCCTCCGGCCTGAAAACAGCTAACCAATCAACGAACAGAAGGCAGGCTGAGAGCCATGATGTAGACACCAAGTACCGAGTTTAAGATTGTATTTTAGGTTAGGGAAATCGAAAACGACCGCGGATATGGAGATACAGGATGCAATTCACTCTGTTGTGGAGAATATTTCCGGCATTTTTAAATTGAAGCCCGAACAAGAAGAGTGTTGGTTAAAGATTTTTAATGGAGGTGATGTTTAAGTTGGAGGGAGAGGTGATTGCGTTATGTGAATGGCTTACGGGTAACCAATGATTTTATACTTCAGACAGGCTGACAAGATTGAGATTTGTATAAAACATGTATTCAGACATTTATAGTAAAGTAACTGTAAAGTAACCATTTTCTACCTATTTGTTGGAGAGAAAATGTTTTGTAACATTTGTGGAATATGTCTCATTTTTGAGTGGAATACAGATATTTTTCTTCAATGTTATGCAAAAAAAAAAGTATTGTGTAACAAGGGTCAGGGGCCATTTTTTATCTAAAATGGGTATGTCAATGTTCCTTCTTATATATAAATTTGTGCTAGACATGCTAGTGTCCATCGACATTTTAATATGTCTCTGCTTATTCAGAACGAATTGATTTAATTCAACATCATTTCATCAACTGTCTCTTTTGCCCTCAATTTCTCTGCGTATATATGATCACTCTGCAGACGACCTCATAGCCCACCCGGGGATTTTTCTGAGAGTTTAAATTGGTCTCATTTAGCAATATATAGCTTCATGCTAGGATCAGTTATTTATTTGATTGGCCAATTCAACCTGTGCTTTTTTGCTATTTCCTCTCATATCCCCTTTTGCCAGGTCTCCAAGTCCTTTGTGTTGAAAATGAAAGGAATCTACTTATATCCTACTGTGGTGTCATGACGATAATATCTTACAAAAGATCTGCTACAGCGCATTGAGTTGAATCCTATGAATCACACCAACTAAACCATTATCCCTCAAAGCAGAATGAAAAAGGCCATTTGTCAATACTTCCAATCCTTCTGAGGCACAACGAAATGTGTTGTGGGTGAGGAAAGGTAAGGAACATTGAAGGGTCAAAGGAAATCTTGCCAGACGAGGGCCAAATAGGTCAGTGTAGAGATCACGTGGAGACCTAGCTGTTCCTGGTGTCCTGGTTTCCAAAACCAATTATTCCTTTAGCATCATGTCTTATTCAAACTGAGGGGCACACCACCATTATCAAGTAGATATTAAATGCAATGTTGCACAGTAACCGTCCGAGATATGGACATTGTTTGTTTAGTGTTAGAAACTGTAATTCATAGTCTTTTGCATCTGTAATTTAATATTTGATCAAAAGAACGATAGTCTAGTCCCAGACTAAAATGCATGTTTGAGCTGTTTTAAGTTGTGTTCAAGATGGAAACCTTTAGGCACATTTATAAAAGCCTCTTAAAAGCCCTATTTAAACTAAGGCCTAATCTTGGCAAAATCTAAGTTCTGTCTGTAAGACTGGGCCTGTGTAATTATTAGTTTAAAAGTGTAAGTCAACATTATTATCACTATTAAATTTATTTGTAAAGTACATTATAGAAAGGGTGTAGCACAAATATAAAAACAACATTTATCTAATCATAGCTTCATCCCATAAGCTAACTCTGTTGTGTTTCAGCGTCCCTTTGTAGCTTCCGTGTATGCCGCCACATGTTATGTCATGACGGACGCAGCACAAATCAGGATTGGATTAGTTTGGTTCATATTTCAGATGCGTTATGCTAAGGGTGTTCCCCAAAGTGTTGTAGTCGATGCAGTGTCTCGTTCCCATATCAGGGAACAAGGGTTACAGTCGTAACCCGAGATGTTTGTTGACAGATTGATGTTACAGTGAATGGTCAACATTTTTTCATGATTTGCAAAGATTAATATAAAGATTATTAAAACATTACACTCATTTCTTCTAGAGGTGCAGCAGGGACACGGACAGTTGGTACCAATTCTTTTTTCAGGAGAAGATTCTTAGCAAAACCAGCTTTATACTGATCCTCGTTTATGAAGCAGTCTGGCGAGAAATTTAAACCATTATCGTTGCTCATGGGGAATATTCCCTTCGAGAACAAAACTCAGCCACTGCATCCACAGCGGTTCAGAAACATCAAAATGACTGCTGTGTTCTTTATAACACCCAAGAACAGAATACCACAATTGTTTAGGTGCCATTCTGCTCCAGGGTATCAACAATGACAGACTATGATGGCAGTTCGCTCAGGGTGGGTCTGTGTTGAAACGCTGCAGTCAATCAACCATTGTGGGAGGGGCGTCCGATTTAGTGACGTCACAAAATCAAACAGTTCGATTTGAGCACGGGGAAATCATATAAAGAGATTAAAATAAAAACACTCTGTCTACAACAACTTTAACAACAACACATGTAACACAAACGAGAATGGGCAAAGAACTAAGGAGAACTCAGGGCTTAAAAAAACAAACATGGAATAAAAGGGAACAAATTAAGAAACAGCTGAACAGTATGGCCAATCAAGGAGACTGAGAACTCAGGCAGGCAGGGAACTGAAACAAAGCAAACAAGACTCAAACTGAACATAACAGAATGTTTTGCCTTCCCGCTCTTCTTTTTTTCTCTCCTTCTGTCTTTGACATGAAAGAATGGAGCCAGTCTTTCAGAAATTATGGTCCATGAAGCCAACATCCTTCTTCAGTAAAACAAAAGTCTTAATTCAGCCTAACAGAGTATACTTTGGCTTCTCTGAATAAACAGCAAATCAGTCAGTCAATCTATGTGCACCTCCTTATTTGAGATTTGCTTCAGATCATCCTTAATCCAATGAAGTAGAATTCATTTTAGACTTCTCAGCTCACCGATTCACCATACAACAGTATCAAGAGTTGTAAACAACAGCTTTCATTCTGACTAGCCTCCTCGGGTTTAGCCTCCTTCTCCTACATCCTACCCTTAATCGTTTTAAGCGTATCAGCAAAGTGGAACAACTTAACCCTGCTGAGCGCCAGGGTGGCCTGTTCAGGTCAGGGTCAAACAGCAAAGGCTTTGGGATGTAATCAGGGCTGATCTGGGATAGACAGCTGATCCATCTGTTTATTGTCTTTAGCACCTACTTCCCCTGGTGATCTCGATAAAGACACAGATGCATATGTTTTTTTTAGTAGTAGAAAAAGGTGAAAAGGTTACCTAATCTACATTGTATGTGTCTATGGTTTGAACTTTAGATGGTTGGCAAGTCTAAATTGATATGGTAGGTTTTAGGGATTGTCCAAAAATGTATGTAAATATTATGTAAATGCTACAGCCAGTTTATATAAATAGGTTACTCAAAGTATCTTATTTTCATTACATAAATGAGAATGATGGCACAATTTTGAGAAAAGCACTGCTAGAAAGAAGAAAAGAACTTTACTGATTGGAATGATATTGCTTGTTGTCAGTGTTATTGAACTACGCGAGGATAGACAGTTCTATTGGCGTTTAACTACATCAAGACTTTGCAACTTGACCCAGTCTTTGAATAATTTGAATAATCACGCTGAATGTACATTTATCATTTAGGCTCACAGAATATTGATAGTAGGGGTGTTAAATCGATTATTTGAGATTAATTGCATCTAACCTAAAAGTATCTGTTTACACAATGTGTGTGTTATAACTTCGAATGATATAACTGGTTACAAACAAGATTTTCAGCAAAGCATTTCTGAAGCCACAACACAAATAGGAAAAAGAGACTACAATTTGTAAGAGATCACCAAAATTGGACAGTTGAAGAATGGAAAAATGTTACCTGGTCTGATGAGTCTCGATTTCTGTTGAGACATTCAGATGGTAGATTCGTAATTTGGCATAAACAGAATGAGAACATGGATCCATCATGCCTTGTTACCACTGTGCAAGGTGGTGGTGGTGGTGTAATGGTGTGGGGGATGTTTTCCTGGCACACTTTAAGCCCCTTGAATGCCACAGCCTACCCGAGCAATGTTTCTGAACATGTCCATCCCTTTATGACAACCATGTGCCCATCCTCTAATGGCCACATCCAGCAGGATAATGCACCATGTCACAAAGCTCAAATCATTTCAAATTGGCTTCTTGAACATGACAATGAGTTCACTGTACTAAAATGGCCCCCACAGTTACTAGATCTCAAACCAATAGAGCATGGAACAGGAGCTTCGTGCCCTGGATGTGCACCCCACAAATCTCCATTTCTAAAGAATGGCCAAGATTTCTAAAGAATGCTTTCAGCACCTTGTTGAATCAATGCCACGTACAATTAAGGCAGTTCTGAAGATGGGGGTCAAACACGGTATTAGTATGGTGTTCCTAATAATCCTGCCACTGTATTTAACTAGATAATAGTACAATGGAAATATCTCAATTACATGCATGTCTTTATATGTCAAGGAAGGCTGCAACTAAATCGCTTCATTTATCCTCCCCCACTTTCAATGCCCAATGTCAGATCTGATCTGATTACAGCATTTTGATAGTCATAAACTTTAATAAAACAACAAATATAATTAGCAATGTAAAATTATTGCACAGTAGTAATATGCATCGGCAGAGTGTGCTTGATACCATCATGTACAATTAACAACCGAGAGTTAATCCTAAAGGCTAATCCTGCGGTTTCCACTAATCCAACATCAGATCAAAGAGTAACAAGGAGGCTTTAATGAGATGGTTTCAAACTTCTTTTAGTGGGTACTTCCTTTTTTACTGACCTTTAGCAGGGCTCACATAGCCTGATCCTTCATCCATGTAAGATAATCATCAGAACTGATCAGATGAAGCGCTAATGTTTAACTGTTCATTCCCTGCTCAAGTGATTGCTTGAACAAGAGATCCTTTCTGAGGATCAGCATTACTTTAGACATTGAGCATGTCTGCCCTGTATATTGTCATCTATTAAAATGTGTTTGGATGGATGAGAGAGTGGATGTTTGTGCATAAAGAGAAGGGCAGCAAAAATACTGTAAACACTCAACAGCCATTTTATTTGGTATACCTTGCAATTACACCAGATTGGGTCCTTTTTTGCTTTTAGACCTGTCTTAACTCTGTGTCGCATACATTCAACAATGTACTGGAAACAGTCCTCAGAGACTTTGGTCTATATAGCATTAGTCAAAGTTTTATATTTTATTTATAAAGCAATTTTTTAAAAACACAAGTATTTATCAACGAGACATCACGTAACAATTATAAACAGTCAACAGAACAGAAAAAAACAATATGATACTATAAAAAGCAACTCACACATAGTGTCAAATGCGACACTGAGTACGTTTCCGCTGGATCACCTCCCTGAGATCCTGCCTCCCGCGCACCCTGCTAGGAGGAGGGGGTGCACGGGAAGCAACATTGGCCTCCTGAGTCTGTCTGTGACCCTCAGACCAAGACGGACCAGGCCTTCTCGCCTGCCTGGGCTGGGCCGAGGACCTCCGTGGTATGCAGTACTTAAACGCTGCAGAACGCACCCTCGCCTTCCTGAACTTATCGACCACCGTCTTGACGGAAGGTCCGAAAAGCTCAGAAGGCGAAACTGGTCAGAATTGAGGAGAAAGGTTTTTTTCTCCCCGATGTCAGCCTGGTTTAGCCACAGATGCCTCTTCGTGGCCACCATAGCCGCCATTGCACAATCGATGGAAACAGCGGACTGTTTGGTGGCCCGGAGAGACACATCCGTGGTGCAGCTCCCTGATCGAGGTCCCGCAGCAGGTTGGCCTGGTTGGCCTGAAGTACCGCAAGGGTGTGCAGAACCGCACCTGCCTGACATGCTGCCGTCTACGCTCTGCCATTCAAGCGTGATGTAATCTTATGTGGCTTGGATGGCAGGTTCAGAGCTCCCAGTGACGAAGACTGACCAGAAGCGAGATAGTTGAATGAATGAATGATATTTGAATGAATGGAACATTGTATCGTGGCTGCACACATCCAAAAAAAATCGCAATAATCTTTGTCCTTTGTTACTACTGATATGAAACAAAGTCTCAAATTTTAAATTACGCCCATTTTCTTAAGAAATTCAAAAACATAAATAACGTTTTGGCGCTGTGGCGTGTGATCGCTCTGGCACAGCTCAAGAGAAGCAGGAGCGCTGATCTCTCTTCCGGCTTAATAATACCAGTTACAGTGCGAACTAAACGTGAATGATCATCTGAAAGTGTGTTAGAGTACAACTTATCGAAATCCGTATCATGTAACATTGATTCGTTCAATCAGTGTTTCAACCGTGGAAAGACGTCAGTTAAACAACTTGTAATCAATGTCATGTGTCGTCATATTTACCTCAGAAAACCCACTTAAACTTGTAGTCAGCTAGAAAAAATAACTCTCTAGAGGAGCATTTTGCTAAATACACCATATTACACATGAATTATAATCTTAATGTTCTTCAATATTTAATGGATCTTTGAATAAATAAGTTTTTACAACAGCCACCATTTAAATGTTTATATTTCATATAATCTTCTTATTATAAAAACAAATAAAAGTGTAAATTAAGTGTTTGTATAGCTACAAAACAGTTAATTATTACCTTCATATTAGGCTTATGAAGCCTAGTAGGCTACAACTAGACTCTCATAGTTTACAACATTAGTTAAGAGATTTGATTTCCTTGAGAAAATGTGCCATTTATTGTAACTGATATGCAAAATAATCAATACTGAATCGAATCCAATCGAATCGGAATCAAAATCGAATCGAATTGCTAGCTTGTGAATCGAAATCGAATCGAATTGTGAAATTTGTGTCAATACCCAGCCCTAGTATAAAGTAACTTGGCCTATAATTCCCTTCCCCTTTGTCTTCTTAATATTTAAACCGTGTGGGTAAACAGGAAGAAAGGAACAGGAAAGTTTAACATTGTTCCATGCAATGTTAACGGCTTCAAACAATCCATGAGTAGTTGGAAAATGTCTCCAAGTTTGTTTGAGTTTAAAGGGGTCATATAATGGCACATACACTTTTTCAAGTTTCAAATGTGTGTTGGCAGTGCATGTACACAACCATCCATATATATGAATCCATACATACCATATAATGATAAAAATCCATCCACTGTTTTTGTTTTAATCTCATTATATGTTTTCCCCTGCCTCAAATTGAGCCGTTCGATTTTGGCACGTCACTAAATCGGACACCCCCCCCACGATTGTTGATTGACAGCAGTGTTTCAGGTCATCCCCGTCCTGAGTGAGCTGTCATCATAGTCCACCATTGTTGATATACAGTACTGGAGCAGAATGCTGGCCGTAGATTCTTGGTTATCTTTGCAATTTGGTCAGGAACATTGTCTTGTTAAAAATTAACATCTGATCATTCCTTTTTAGATAACTTTGCATTTATGGGAAGCAAGCCATTCTGCAATATTCTCCTGTACTTCAAAGCATGAAATTACTTTTCACAGTGAATAGCTCACCAATACCAGCAGCTAAAAATGCTTCCACAATGACACCTTTTTCTCAATGCTTCACAGTGGTAGAGATAGTATTCTCAGCAGATTTCCGAAGACACCACTCTGGAGTATCACTATGCAACTCACGTTTCATTGAAATTCATCAGTCCACACACATACTCCACACACTTCCCATATCCTGTCAAAATCTTTTGTCTTTGATGTTTTTCTAAAACTGCTATGGCGTTTAAGTAGCACATTTGCTTAATTTTAAGCGAATTTCCTAACCAGTAATTTGTGGTTAAAGGGATAGTTCACCAAAAAATGAAAGTTCTATCACAGTTTACTCACCCTCAAGTTGTTCCAAACCTCTATTTGTTTATTTGTTCTGCTGTACACAAAGGAAGATATGTGGAAGAATGTTTTAATCAAACAGATCTCAATCCCCATTGACTACCATAGTATGCATTTATTCTTACTATGGAAGTCAATGGGGATTGTGATCTGTTTACATTCACTGTAAAAATACCAATGATTATTTATGTGATGGAGTAGAAGCAGACATGTTTCCTTTCCTTTGGTTAATCAAACTGAAAAACCTAAAAGTGTGTTGTATGGCTTATTGGTTGAAGTGATCCAGACTGGTAAAGAGGGTAAAATCCAAATCCTGTCATTTTTAAGAAATGCAGCCTACAGATGACATGAACAAGATCCTAAACAGTCGTGCTTCCCTTGGTTGGATGCAGCATGCAATAAAAACAAGTTTTATTCCACTTTAGTCTTGATATTTGTAAAAACAATCAAACCGAAAGACCTAAAAATGCTCAATAGTGTTTGTAGAGGTCCAGGTCAATCAATCATACCCAACCTCAGTGGTCAGCAGAGCAAAAGTGTGTATGTTTGTAGATTTGATTCTCTTAATATGCCTGATCTTGCATCTTGTGAGTTGTTTTTCTGCTTATTGACCACACAACTAACAAGCTGACGCAACATCAATCTTGGGTGGTTCTTTTTTGCTGACCATGTAAAAAGCTTTCAGTGCTGTGGAGGAGGACAGGAGAGAAAAAGTGAGGGAAAAACGCATTTTGAACTTTTCCATCGATCTGTGTAGGCCTGTAAGAGAACAGAGGTGCCACTGAAGCCCACACATCTGGAATGAAGGACTGCGCTTAGATTCTGACAGAGCGTCACAGCCTCTGTGTGTGTGTGTATGCATTCATGCGTGACTCACAATGGTTTGTTCTTAGCTCAAGTGGTGGGATTACACAAATGACACCTATTCAGAGATTCTTCAGAGACAGGAACATGAAAAATGAACAGAGGGGGCTTTTTAGCTCTGTATAGACAATGTCTTACCATTTACAGAGCCCAATATTTTTTATTATTATTATTATTATTTTTTTGATCTTCAAAAGTGTCCATTTTTTCTTTTTCTTTTTTTGCAGGGATCCATTATTTCGAGTTCATCCATAACGTTTCTCTTTGGTGCATTTTTAAAATATTAATGGAGTTTTTAGGAGACAGTATACAAGTGTATTCGTTTATACACAGCTTTGCATGTCCATTTAAAAGAACTAAGGGAATTTGCATACATTTGCACAGCTTTATTTCTGGTAGCCCTATATCAGCTAACTGTCATCAGCTAAATGAACAAGCCCCGATCTGTAACCCCTGCCCTTGCCCTCTGTGTGTAACAGGATTATGCCATTTGTTTCTCCAATTGTATTCTTAAGCCTGAGAGGAATGTTTCTCCTGCCATCTGCCATCCAATCAAAAAGAGAGCAGCTGGATCATAGAGGAACTGCCCATCAGCTTAAAAGACCCCTTAATGTCCCTCAAAATGTTCCATGTGTGGCGTTCTAAACCAGGACAGACTAAACACCAACTATGCCACCCTGGGAATTTCACCCAGAGAATGATTTTACTACCCAAGCTAAAGATACACACAGGTACGTATACAACAGAGCCAAATTTGTTTAAATAATTTAACAATTTCAAACAGTCATCTTTCGGGGAAGAGAACACAAAAGAAAACGTATAATTGCTGAGGCTTACCGATGGTAGTAAGAGAAATTCACGTTAGCTACACAAAGAAAAACTACTATTAACTCCCAATTTATAGGGAAAAAAATGTATAAATGAATCCTACGTCATCTGAGATACATACCAATCATTCAGACATACCGAGGGAGAAAGCTCAATGAGTGCCCACGGCGCTGATAATGCTGTGTGTTCAATGGTTCAATGAGTTGGACGACGAGATGAAAGCTTCTCCATCCAACCGGAGATCTACGAATGCAAGTAATCACATAGTAGCAGTAACCAAGACGGCAGGAAACCATGCTCGCACAGAGTACCTACCCTACCTGTTAGCACAGCAACGCACACAGAGAACGAGGCCCGGAAGCACAACACAACTTCCTTTCACCAATGAGCAAGAGAGGGCGTCAGAAGGGTTACTCGCTATATATAGGGTGGAGCTTTACACAGGGAGTGACCAACGGAATGGCAGTTCATTACACTAACTCATACTGCCGCACGTGACACCCAGAAACATCAGATTTATAGGATTAATTTAGAACATGGATGTGAAAATGAAATAATTGTAGAATATTAGAATTAATTAAATATACAGTATACTGTGGAGTGCAATAAATGAGGAGACAAGAGACGGAGATGTGTTGAGTCAGCTTTACTCCCCACTTGAATAGTATGTTTATAACATAGACAATATGTATATAACATAATAGGAAACACATGTTTAATCCACTGTAGCTACAATACATATCACTGAACCGGACCTATTATATACTGGTCTATTATTATTTACATGTCAAGGACTGTACCCTCAAGCAGACGGATGATGTTGTTGTAACCATACTTAGGGTTGTATTATTTTGTGAAAATGGTCATGGCTGAAGGGTTTTATGTGAAATAATAGCCTTTAGCTGTGGCTATATCCAGAGTAGCAACTATTATCATATTTGCCTCGCATCTTCATCAATTCAATTGAGAGAGAGAGAGAGAGAGAGAGAGAGAGAGAGAGAGAGAGAGAGAGAGAGAGAGAGAGAGAGAGAGAGAGAG
>JAOTRC010000012.1:11109483-11127955 GCA_027497675.1 Cyprinella lutrensis | reverse complement strand
TATATCCATAAATACGTCTTTGCAGTATGGCCAGTTTCTTCATGGGGACAGGGTAAATACAACATCATATGACTAAAAATAATAATAATTTACGATAAATAGGTAACAAAAAAAGGACTTTCATTTTTTTAGCACCTTCCCAAAATGTTGCATTATTCAGAAGATGCATATGACTTTATCCAATGCATCTGTGGCGATTTATAGAAAAATAAAATTCTATTCCCTGTACTAGTTTATTATTGAAGGAAGTCACTGCCTGACATAGCAGTTTTTATGATTGGATTCTCATATTTCAAATATGATACAAAATAACAGTGTAATGTGTTTTTGATGATGAAGTACATTACAGTACCTCAGGCATCATTTCCCTTGGCCAAGCCCATACGTTCAGAGCCACAAACCTTACAGTCTTTTCAGAGGCCCAATTATGCAAAATAGATCAAGCATTCAGGCGTGGCAAAGCCGTTTAAAGCGTTCCACATATCACCATAGGTTTCCTTCGGTTCCGTGGCAAGATTAACTGGGTGAAACAGTGCCTTTAATAAAAATAGAGGCTGGGTGAAAGACAAGAAAAAAAACTGGATGCTGGCCAATTAATTTGTATAAAACAATTTATATTCCTACAGCAACTTCCCTATCCCTTCACTTTTAACACAAGATAGCACACAGAATGATTTACAATATGCAGCAAAATAAAATAAAAAACTATTGGGTTGAATTTGATGCCAAGATCATTTGGTATTCTAGCAGGACTTTGCTGTCTGTGGGTCACCTTTGATTAATCAATTTAAATCAAAGGTTATTTAATATTCCTATCTGCTAACAGTTTTCTTTCAGCATACCATGAAAACTAGCACATAGACACACACATATGCAATCAGCTCTCTCACTACACCTACTCATCTATTAGAGTCTATTAGGGCTGTAATTTACTGACAAGCTGAGTACATGACGGTGTCATTTTATGTCAGTAGGTCAAAACACTGTAAGGAAGGCAGCAATCAAGAGAGCCTTTGGGTTTTTACACGTGAGGTTTCTATCCAGACATCATTTTAAGCAGTTACATGTGTGCTCCCATCTAAAAGGCTGCTTCTAAATGTAGGCAGCTAAAATATAAGGCCCTCTAGGAGACATCAATTTTGGCAAGATTTCATTGTAGAATTGTACCATATTCCTTCACAGACCAGACAATCCCATAATGCATCGCAGTGAGCTCAATAAAAAAGGTGCCTTGCCTTCATATCTGCCAATCCCCTACTGAAAAGTAGGTGAAAACAGTATGTAAAAAGAGTATGTCTGAATATTCATCTGGATTTCATTCATACTGCACATATTCATGCTATTTACACACTTTTTTTAATGGCCACAAAGGTTGTTTCCCATCAAATGTAGTGCATACACAGTATGTGATTATGGATGCTGTGCTGTAAATATATTCACATTTTATTCAGTGTTAAAATGCATTGACTAAACTAAAATATTCCTGCTTTACCCAATGGTTGTGTGTATTTAGGCTAAATGGAACATATTAGCTAGCAACACAGTAACATTAATCTCTGTTGAAATTAATTGGATCTCATTAATAATAGAAAAAAAATAATAATACTTAACCAAACTCTGTATGCAATATATTATTTACTCTCCATCCAATAATGCCTACTTTCTTATTATAGTAGGCAAAAAAAAAAAAAAAAAAAAAAAAAAAAACAGATTGTGTAATGTTCAAAGTATTCAGCTAGGCTAAAAATGACTTGGATGACCTATTTCTGTTGAGATTCTGAAGAGTGCCTCCAATGGACTCTTTCTATCCCACAAGGCCTAAGAATGAGTTGTGAATGGCAGTGAAGCAATGCTGTGCTTCTGATGCCATAATTCACCGTCATACTACTGAGTAGTTTGTTTGTCAACAAAGTTATGTTTGCTATACATTACATTCTAAAAAAGGTTGGGTTGTTTTAACCCAAATGTGGGTCAAATATGGACAAACCCAAATGTTGGGTTAAAAATGTAATTAAAAAATTCACAGCTGAAAGTGAAAGTTAAAGTTGGGTTAAAATTTTAAATGACATTTTTAACCCATCATTTGGGTTTGTCCATTTTTTTACCCAAATTTGGGTTGAAACAACCCAGCATTTTTAGAGTGTACTTCGATGTATTAGTGTATAGTGTTTTTTTGTGTGTTTTTTTTTTTGTTGTTGTTTTGTTTTGTTTTTCTTTTTGCTTTTTAGATTAGCGACATATAATCTCAAACACATTGTAATCATTGTAAAGTTTTTTGTCTTTATAGGCCATTTCAAATCAGTAACTCGAGGTTCCGTTATTTTTGCATACCAGAATGGACTTGGAGTCTTGGAGTCTCAAGACATTTTTAAAAGTTCAACCACACAAACATATGGCGTTTTCATTGTTATATGGTAGAGGGCACTATTATGCATCTTCTGAAAGACTTCTGAATCTCCTGATCCAAAGACCTGTGAAGAAGAACCTGAAACACGCAATAGCATAGGTAAGATGTTTATGAAAATAACATAATCTTCAATTGAACAGGATATAAATCAAAACTGCCTAACGTTACTGAATGAAATTTTGACCAAGGATTTTGAAGCTATCAATGTTTTGATCATCATTCTAAATTCAATCCAGAAGAAAAAAAACCCAGATATTTTAAAGCAGAAAGCTCATGTTTTTGAATAAAGCAATAGACTTCTGATCCTTATTACGTCACTAGATGAGAAGTCCATGATAAAAGCAGAGGAACTGGGTTATACAGTATAGCGATCATCTGTCTTTTTGCTCTCTGTGGAGATCGTGTGGGAGATCTCATAGCTTCAAGCACAGCTGGCAGGCGTATGTAATCCTCAGATGAGAGGTTTCTGTCAGCTCTTTGGCTTATGAGAGTTTGAGAGAGGTGGTCTAGTAGAGCTCTTCTTGCTTTGAATATTGATGTAGTGCCAATTAATTTAAATGCTAATCAGCCCACAAACCTTAATTTAGTTGCACCAAACAGGTCAGCATGCATCAGTTCATCAAATTACTTTAGTGGACATTGAATGTGCCCAGAGACCTGGAGAGACATTTAAAACTACTAAAAGAAAAGTTCTTAGTGGCCATTTCCATTAAAGGAAGGGCAGATAAAATCCTATAACGCCTATTACGATGTGTAAACAAACAGACCCGTGACCCATTATTGCTGAAAGTGACAAAAATCACTCAAATAATTTCATATAAGCATATCTGGCTGAATTCAGCACACAGTTTTATGACTGATACTCTTTTGTAATCCATCACAAAGTCTTTTCCAATTATCATCAGCTTCAAGAGCTTTGCAGTCCTCCTGTGTGAGAGAGAGAGAGATAATCAACACTTTGGAGTCAGACTCACACATGCAATCATATATAGAAACCTTATTGAAGTACCACTGGTAAACCATACCAGCATTACCTAACAGCACTGACGATTCCTGGCTTAAAACATCTTAAGTCTTTGTGTGCGCATGATAAAACATTGCCGCAGAACAATGTCCGTCGTATTCTAATTAGCCTTGGTTTCTGTTTTAGGTCTTTCAGAGTTATATCAGCACCTAAGAAAGGTTTAAATTCTGCGGAGATTTTAAAAATGGATCTATTATGAGGCCAAATAATTTTCCAGGATGGAATACTTTAAAGCAAGAAAAAAAAAAACAAAGTCAGCAACACAGAATTAATTAAATTAATGTCACTTCCATGGAGGGTGATGTCATTGAAGACCTGGGCCCAGTTGTTCAAAAGTTATCTGACCGGATTTCGGGTCTTCATTTGGATCAAATTTTTAAAATGGGTTGTTCAGAAAGAAATAGATCACAGCAGGGTTTGAAATGACTTAAGACTATTGGGGGGGTCCCCTAAAATGTATTTAGGTCTATTTATTAAATGATAAAAAAAATTCTGAACACTACCTTGCTACACTATGGACCAATGTCAGGGTTTTTCGTGGCTCAAATGAGGCAAAACGAGGTTTCATTTTTGAAAACACTCTTATCGGAATAATTTATTTTTATTTTGATCTTCATTAGTTTAATCGTTAAATTAGTAGACATTAGGCTGCACCTATTATTTACCTAGTATGCCTTTCAGGAAAAGTAAAAAAAAAAAGAAAAAAAAGAAGAAGAAGTTCTCTCAATAAACTTTGTATTAACTCTCAAAACTTGAATTCTTTGTGAATTAACTCAAAGTTTCTTGTGGTAACGCTACACTTTTGTGAGAGAATGTAAAAGCATTATCTTATATATTTTAATCTATTTAATTTATTTTATTATTTTATTATGCAATGTATTCCTTTGGTGGCAAAACCATTTTTATCCCCAATATTTTGTGTATGTATATGATCCAGAAATGTGATGTATGTGTAAATGATCCAAGTTTTTTTTTTTTTTTTTGGTACATTACTGTTTTAGTACAAAGACTATTTCCTGTCACATCATATGGGTTTTTAAAAATACCTAAATCTTATTCATAGGCTTGGGTGTAACATATAAAGAGAGAACAATAACAAAATCAAACCCCTTGAAGTGTGCATTGTCACACCAAAAAAAAAAAAAAAAACAGTTTCATTTTCATTGAAGCAAGTTTATTCTGGAGAGAATCATATTGTTTAGTTTAAACAACAAATATATTTGACCTCCACTTTTTTGTCTAAACGGTAGTTATGCTGTAATTGAAATACCAAATGGTGTTTTTCTGTCTCAGTCTCTTTCTCTATGTCTGCCTCGCTGTTGGCATTATGGAAAAAGAAACATTGTCAGCAAGAAAATAAACCCTCTCAGCCAGACAATGCAAACAATGAAATTCCTGAGCAAGGTAGTCAGGATAGAAAGGTACATCCTCATTATTGTTAACACAGTCAGATGCAAACCAAATGTAGCAATAACAAATAGCATGCATATATTTTACAACCGTCTTATTCAGGAAATGTATTGGTGATTTTTATCAGTATAAAGAAGGATAGAGCAATTCCAGAAAAATAAATGATACATTTAAAAATAAATAAGCAGCAGAACATGGCAATGTGCATAAGACCACATTGCTCAATATCAGTTATCTCCTCATCAGGTTGTACTTTTTTTTTTTTTACACACAGCTTTTACACATAAAATGTCAACGCATTCTCATCCTACGGCATCATCTAACTGACAGTTTTGACCATGCGTCTAAATCCAACACACATGGCAACCTTTAGTGTCAGTTAGATGACACTCATCCTAGGACGTCATATAACTGACACCATGCATCTAAATCCGACGAACATGGCAACCTTTAGCGTTAGTTAGATGAAGTGGGTAGGTTTAGGTCTGGGGTAGGGTTAGGGTTAGACTACTGAGGCGCATCTCATATTGATTTTAAAGTGTGCCATGTGCGTCGGATAGTTGACGCATGGTCAAAAGCGTCAGTTAGATGACACCTTGGGATGAGAACGGGCTGAAAATGCGATAAACACATTGAATTTAGGCTTTCATTCACACATAAACATTGATCAGCGAACATAAGCTCAAAGTAAAAACCTCATTGATTCTTGTGAAAGCTCAAATATGCTATGTAACACAAAAATGAACCTCGTTTGTAGTGCATGTCAAGCAAATGTGGTTGAGCTTCCATTTACCATATCTGATGTGTGTGTTGAATGTTTGGATGTGAATGAAATCCTGTTGAGTGTATAAGGCAATTATGTCATTTAACCATTTGTATGAACTGAATCAAAATAATCACTGAAATAGCATTTTTAGTACTGAATGTGGGAATGTCAGTTAAATTTATTTTCATGTGTTTTTTTAATTTAAAAGTGATGCACCATACATTAAATGCTGGTAGTATTTTTGGCAGTTTCATTTAGGAAATGAATAAATAATATTTGAAGAGCCAAAGATGTTCTGTGTGGGGACCATTTTCCCATTTGGGACGGATTGTCAACACTTTTGTAACTGACCATATGCACGGAACGTTCTTAAGCCACTGACTGATAGCTTCAGTTATTATAAAGGGAGAGCGCGGTGCTCGCTTTCAGTGTAAGTTGTTGACTTTGAGTATTTCATATTTCACATTGACAGAATTCATTTTTAAACCTAGTGATTTTATTTTATACATCTTTGTTTTGCCCGATCACCACCCTCCTAGTGATTTTATAATGTTTAATATATATAAAAGCAAAACATGAGATAAAAATATTACATGACATGGCTAAAATGAGACAATAAATGCTGTTCTGCTGCCATTATACAAATTATAGTTGTAACTAATTTATTAACCAATAACTAGTTATTAACTAATATGTAACTAGTTATTAACTAATTTTACTATTTTTAAATAAAAGTGTTCTATTACGTTTTGGATTTCCTACATCTAGAAACATTTGGTTTTAATGTTTAAAATTTATTCTTTTTTTTTTTTTTTTTGAAAAGTGAAACGTGTGGAAAGAAATACATCTGTATCATGTAATATATAGATACACATGTTTGATACACATTGATACACATTTTTACTTATTAAGAAAAGAAAATCTTTTTTTTTTTTTTTTTTACATTTTTCTTTTTTTAAAGTTTTCTATCAAATGTTGGATTTCCTTTATCTTGAAAAGTTCGGGTTTTACAAATGGGGACAATTTCAGATGAATGAACAAATAATGTTTTTGGTCATCACATTAAAGACAGGTTGTATTTTATTTCGTTGGGAATAAGAAAACACAAATAGGACTACAACAGACTCCACTTTGGATGCATGAATGAGCTTTATTTATATTACCAGTTTTTATTATTTATTTCCAGTTTAATATTACAAGTTCCATATCATCTTTATTAAAAAAGTCAATAAATGATTTTATTTATTAAATTCTACTGCATTCTTAATGTTTACTTTTTGATTTATGAATTATAGACTGATGGGGGGAAAAAAACATTATTTTGCTGTTACTTCTTTCAAAATTGGTTTTATTAATACTTAACAATTTCTTGCTTTTTGTTAGTTTAATGAGTTGTAATTTTATTTAAGTTTTAAAATAAAGGTTTGACAGCAACTTCATCAGCATCTTCTGTTATATGTGGGCCTCCATGCACATCTATTGTACAATATATGATATTGGTGGAGGATGGGCTAATCTCATCAATATTTGTTTCAGGGGGCCCGAATCCTCTAGCTACGGCCCTGCATGTATAAAGTCTCAAGTGCATAAACCTCTAGACGTGGGACTTCCAGGAGATGTCAACCCGACAGCAGTGTTACAGCCCTGTCTACAACCAAACAACCAAAATCCCATAAGCACTCAGACAGAAACATATACACACGCACATGCAGCAAAAGAAACAGAACAGGTGGCTTGTTATGATATATTAGACTCAAATTGACATGTGTGTGAGGGACCTCTGTAACCCAGTCTCACACACACAAACACACACAAAGTGAATCGGGACAAGAGTGTATTGCACAGAAAAAAAGCCTAATTAAGCCTCTGCAGGGTTGTTTTCTCATGTGAGGATGTTTAACAGGGTGTGCAGTCTGTCTGCTGTCATAATCTGAGTTTACAGCAGGCAACATTTAGTTTATCATCCTCTGAAGACATTTTAAATCATTTAAAAGTTTTGGGGGACAATTGACTTCTTGCGCATTTCTGGTGAACTGATGTCATTCTGTACTTGCTGTGCATCAACACAAAACCAACAATAGTTGACTTTTTAATGTTATATTTCGTTTTTAATGCTTATCACACTTACTTAATATTCCAGTAAACCAGTTTTATTGATTTCAATAAAGAATTGATGCTTATGAGAACATTAAAATAATAAACACTGTGTCTGTAATTGGACACACACACTCAACAATTTTCCAGCACTTAAGAATGTCTTGACTGGGATACAACAACTCTCTGTCTCTCATTAGCAATCATGCCCTGATTCACAGCGCAGTCATGTTAAAAACATCAATGTATTCACTCATCCATAAAAGATCCATCAGCTTGACGACCAGCTCCATAATTCCGCTTAATGCTTTGCGTCATCAATACGCCTTTTTTATTGTAAGGGGTTAGCGCCCCCTGTTGGCGAAAAATCCTACATATTGTATCTTTAAGTGTCCATTTGTAGAGCAGTTTGATCACCCGATTCTTTGTTTCTCTCGAATGCAAGAAATTTCGATGTGACGAGATTGTACAGGCTGCAGTGACTGAGACTGAGCATGAATAGCCTAATTGTTCTTGTGTAATCATTGAGTGTCGTTTTAATCTTTGCAGTTAGTTAATGTGGTGTTGTTAAGGAGAAAGTAAACAATATTTCTTGGACTTTTGATAAAATAACATCAGGGGAGAATAAGGACACGTGAGTTGACAGTTGCATGAGTTTTCTAATGCGGTACGCACTTCACAGAGAGAGTGTCATTTATTTCATTCTTGATTGTAAATGTTTATATTCACTCAAAGAAAGTAGATTAAGAGCTATATACTGTTTTTGATGTGTGTTCATTCAAGTTTATTAATAATCTGTCTTGGAAATGAATATAGTGTCACTGGTAATGTGAACAGTGTAAAATGTGTTTGCTTTTGATCTTATAAGTGTGTGTGGCTTTATGAAAAGTATCGTTAATAATGTTTCTGTGTTTTGTTCTTTATCCAGAAAGGATAAAAAGCCAATTCCATTGTTTATTTGGCAACGCTTCCTTTTACAGTCCAGTAACCCATGGGAATACTATGTACTTTTTTAGTACCTACAATTACTGGGTAACTAGTACTAACCCTGAACCTACCCCTAAACCTACCCCTGTTCCATGTACTTACCTTATATTAGCCAGTACTTTCTAGAGAAGTACACCGAGTTATACCGTTTATTCTTGATTTAAGTATTCTTACAGATAGTTTGATTACTTTGGTTTATTTTGGGGAAAGTTTCTGTACATTTATTGGATTAAGTCTCCCTTTTGTGTTTTTTGATGTCTAAATTTTGTTCATAGACCTACCCACAAAACAGAAACCTCAGACGTTAACGCCATGTCTTTTTGATACGCGGTCGGAAATAAAGAATTCCTTTTTTTAGATGTCTGGCTTTGTTTGAGAGGTTTTTTTGTGAACATGTTTACACTGCCACATATACTTTTAATAAAATGTTACTAACTCAGGATAAAATGGTACATTTAGCTTTATTTTCAATCAAAGAAATTGCTTGTGTGAATCACTGTCAAGCTTGATAACATCCATGCAATTCTGTACGCAATTTGCTGATGGCTTTGCTATCCCAAAAATTAGGCATAGCAAGATAGGTTGAATCATGTACCTTTATTGCAAAGTGTCCAGCCATTTCCAAATGATTTTCTGAATCCTGATAGTGAAGAAGATTAAAATACATTTCAGGTGATTGAGCCTGTACCATAAATTGGCCACAATCAACTGCAAAAAAGCAATCAAAATAAGATTGCCTCTGTTTCTCTGTGTTTCTCTTTAGGCTGTTAGAAATATGGTGTGTGCTATCAGAACACCATGGATACCATGGTTTTCTGAGATTATCCATCGCATCGAGCATAGCTAAATTTTCTGCCAGCTCTTATAAAGGGCATGGTTGCACTGTTGAATGATCATTTCGGCAGATTCATCATGTTGATTCTCATTTTTTCTCCTCGGAAAGTAAAATATGATTTGCTGTGATATTCCCGCTCACACTCCTGCAATATGTAGGGCCGTGTCTCTCTGTTATTAAACAATTCACCGCTTACAAGTTGAGTTATGGCGTTTCAGCGCTAGCAAACACAGCCAATATAAATATGTAAATGCAAAAGGAGCTTGATAAATGTGATTGGAGCATTTATTTCTGAATGGAACCATATAGAGGTCATTTTCTATTTGTTGCAGGCAAGAAACGGCTGTCTCTTCGGCACATGGATGGATTGTTAATTAAGTACTGAGGAAGAAATGGAATAATTTCTGCATTGCACACTGAAGGAGAAACGAAAAAAAAAATCCTCTCTGCTTTATACTTTTATACATCAACATAGATTGGTATTCGCGAATCAATTTTTGACAATCAAATGCATCATTATGTTTTGTTATTGGATGCATTGTGATAGTAATACCACTTACGTATATGGTGGTGAGAGTGCCTAAGAAAAAAAATGTCAGCACACTGCTGCCCCCTCAACTAACTATAATGGATTTTTCACCATCCATCTGAAGTTTGGAGCTAAAACAGGATAAGATCAAAATAAGGATGTTATGCATGTAACTTATGATAGGATGACTTGTTTCCCATAATCTTCCATTTTCTGATAAGTTGACAAAATATGTCATTTAGAGGGAACATTTATTGGCCAATAGTTAAAAGTTAACCTGCCAATATATGTAATTGAAATTTCTATAAATAAAAAAGCTGTCAGTTCATGTTGTGTGTATTTTGACTTTCAAGATGTTGACTATTTTGGTGTATTTTGACTATTCTGACTACAAGACTGTATGTGACAATTACAGGGGTTGGACAATGAAACTGAAACACTGGCCAATGTTGGAGGTTTCACATCTTTATGTCAGGTGGCCAATCTTCAGAGTGATGCATGGGTGGATCAGTGATGGTTTGTGCTGCAGTATCATGACAATCCTGACTGTTTGATGGACATGAGTCAAAAATCATGAGCTGGAGGATCATGAGCACCTGATGCTCAAACCACGTATCTGCATGATCATGCACCAACACACACAAGACTTGTGACAGAAGGGTTTAATGAAGATGAAAGTGACGTTGAACATCTCCCATGGTCTGCACAGTCACCAGATCTGAATATTATTGAGGTGTCAGAAAACGTTTTCCTCCACCAGCATCATATAGTGACCTGGACACTGTTCTGGAAGAGGAACGGCTCATAATCCCTCTGGTCACTGTGAAGGACTTCGATCTGTCATTCCCAAGATGAATTGGTGCTTTATTTGGATGCAAAATGAGGCCCTCACCATCCTAATAAATGATTGTGTTGTAAGACCAGGTGTTTCAGTTTCATTGTCCAACCCCTGTATTTAATAGGTACTACTACCAATTTAATAAGCACTAGAACTTAATAACTAAGTACTAGTAACCAATAAATGCACAAAAATAATGCATTAACAACAACAACAACAAACAAAATAGAATTAACAAAAGTTCCCATTCAAGGGAACTTCGAGCTGCGTCAAATGCTGTGGGAATGACCCTCTCCTGGACGGTTCTCCTTTGGAGCACCCGGTCAGGAGGGATCTACTCTTTCAGGAGGGCTGCATGATATTTCACCCCTGCCCAGAGTTATGGAAACTGTGAGGGGGCCCAGCTCTTATATTGTTGTCTCTCAACCAAGGTTGTTGAGATCATCCTTCACTCCAGAGCTCCATCCACGAGGAAACTAGATATGCCTTAAAGTGAAGCATTTTCATTTCTTGGTGTGGAGAACACCTGCAGGACCCAGTTAACTGCCCAGGGGGTGCAGTGCTGGAATTACTGGCGGAGCGTTTCTCCAAAGGGTTATCCCCCTCCACACTAAAAGTGTATGTGGCAGCACTGGCTGCTTACCATGTCCCTTTCAGTGGAGTTTCTATTGGGAGACACCCGCTTATAACTTGTTTCCTTCGTGGCACTTTGAGGCTGAGGTCAGCAGTTTGTACGAACTGTCGACTCTGTTGGTTGCACCCTTGTGGCTGGAATTTTCATCTGGTATGGTTAAGGCTTTTCTACACTCTAGGCCAGGTTATATTCCTAAGATCTCTACTTAATGTTCTTAGACCTACAGTTCTGCAGTCTTTTCTGTCCTCCATTTCTGTCATCAGACCAGAAGAAACTTAATGTGCTCTGCCCAGTGAGGGCATTAGACGCTCATGTCCACAGAGCAGCCCTGTGGAGGAAATCAGAACAATTATTTGTTTCGGGCCACCTAGGAAAGGGTGTCCTGCGTCTAAACAGAGAATGAACAAAGTGGGTGGTCGAGGCTATCTCACTTGCTTATGAGTTGGCTGGTCAGATTTCACCTTTGGCTTTTTTGTCAGGAGTTACCCTAAGTGATGTTTGTGATGCGACTGGATGGTCTTCACCGCATATTTTCATGAAGTTCTATGACATAGACTTAAGTTCTACCCCTGGGGCACAGGTGGTCTCATCCTCTGTGCGCTAGTTCTCACATGATGGTCACTTTTCCCTATGGCAACGTGGGTTTTCACGTTCCCACAGCGTTTGACGCAGCTCGAAGTTCCCTTGAAAGGGAACGTCTCGGTTACGTATGTAACCCTAGTTCCCTGATAGGGAATGAGATGCTGTGTCGGTCCACCATGCTCCCGCCATACCTCTGGCCAATCAGAAGCTGATGCGCTTGTGTTTTTGGGGTTCTTTATACAGTAGTTTCTTGGTCGATGACGTTACCCGCCTATGACGTTCCGTCTCTCCATTGGGCTGATTCCATACGTACTTCATGACCCACAACGCAGGGGCGTTCCCACAGTGTTTGATGCAGCGTCTCGTTCCCTATCAGGGTAATAGATTTACATATGTAACTGAGACGATTTCTTGTCCTTGCTGGAGTGCTTTGGTTTAAATCAATTTGTTAACTGTACTCCACATAACAAAGGACATATTTTAGAATTAGTGAGATCAAATGGGCCTTTTGTGTCTGGGTTGTGTATTATTTAGGACTGTCTGATCATCTGGCATTTTCTTTTTTGATATGAATATTCCCATTGCCAAAACTGCCTCTTATATTTTGACTTATCGGAAGTGGAGCTAAGTTGATCCTACTGATTTTTGTTTTTATTGACTCTTCATTAAATTGGTTCACTCCATTTGACCCCCTGGAGAAAAGTGTTTCTATGTTAAATTCGGTTCTCTTATCTGGCCTGGGTTTATTTGCTCCTCAAAAGTCAGGCTCCATTTCAATCGTAAGTCCTGCTCCATGGTACAATGTGCAACTTTTAAAACAGCAACAATTAGCTACCCCAGTGCCTAAAAAGTCAAATATTGATTATGAGAACTTCACTAATTTTCGTCCCATATCTAATCTCCGTTTTTTTTTTTGTTTTTTTTTGCTAAACTTTTGGAACGAGTGGTTGCTTCTCAGTTGATTTCTCACTTAACTGAGGATAATCTCTTTGAGCCTCTGCATTCAGGATTTCATATATTACATAGTATAGTACAGAAACAGCTCTGGTTAGGGTCACCAATGACTTGTTAATTGCCTCAGATTCTGGCTGTCTTTCAGTTTTGATCCTACTTTATCTCAGTGCCGCTTTTGATACTGTTGATCACTCAGATTTAATTATTCATCTTGAAACTGTTTTTGAGGTTTCAAATACTGTTCTTAATTGGTTTAACCCCTACCTTTCTGATCGAAAGCAGTTTGTTGCCATGGGTGGGATAGTTCTCTGCCCACATGGGTGGGAAGCAGTTCATTGCAATGGAGATTTAGATCTGTTTAGATTTAGATCACTTTTGGGCCCACTACATTTCAATATTTATGTTTATTCTCTTGGCCAGTGTGGCAAGCAGGACAAAGCAGAGGGCCATGAGTTACCTTAAACAAAATGCAGGTTTTGCAAAATTCGGCAGCCAGAATCCTTACTAGAACTAATATACAAGATCATATTTCTCCCGTTTTGGAGTCTTTGCAATGTCTTCCCATTAGGTTTAGGGTGGACTTCAAATTTTTGAAATTCTTACAAGGCACTGCATGGTTTGATTTATTGCCTTTTATGTTTATTGTATTTTATGTTTATTTAGTATACATAGTATACTAGATAGTATCTCCAGAAAAAAAATAGTTTAGATATAATGACGTAGCTTTATTGCCCGTCCACGGGCGATCAGAGTGGAGGAGGTTAAAATTCTAATTCTAAAATGAATCGGGAGCCAATGAAGGGACGTGAAAATAGGGGTGACATGATCAAATTTCTTTGTCCCAGTCAGCAGCCTTGCAGCTACATTTTGTACCAACTGGAGACAACCAAGCGATGACTGAAGAAGACCCAGATACAAGGAATTACAATAGTCTAAGCATGCGTTAATAAAAGCATGAATAACCTACTCCAAGTCTTGTGCTGACAGAAACAATTTAATGTTTGAAATAATCCACAATTGATAAAAACTATTCCTAACAACAGAATTAATTTGTTTAGTATAGCCCAATTCTGAGTTCATAATAACGCCAAGGTTCCTAACCTGGGAGGGAAAATAATTGCTTAGCTCCCCCATAGTACAACTCCTCAATTTTGGGGAACCAAAAACAATTATTTACGTTTTGTTCTCATTAATTTGGAGAAAGTTAAGCATTAACCATTTCTTAATGTCCCCGAGGCAATCCAGCAAAGGTTGAATTGAATCACCAGCTTTCAGCGGCAGTTGCAGCTGTTAATCTGCATAACAATAAAATGAAACAATGTGCTTCCTCAAAATAACCCCCAATGGACACATAAACAAGTAAAAAAGAAGGGGACCTAAGATAGAGTCCTGCAGAACTTCACTAATAATAGGAGCAGAAGATGAGGAAAATATACCTCTCTCTAAATCTACCTTGGTCTAAATTTACTATCTCCACTGAAAAAGACCTGTCTTTAAAATTTAAACCACTGTAAGGCTGTAGGCCTACCCTTGATACCGAAGAAATGCTCCAAACATCAAATAAGAACACTATGGTCTACAGTATGGAAGGGCCGAAGTTAGCCATAAGATCCAGTAGGATCAATACGGCATTTTTACCAGCGTCAACTGCAAGTAAAATGTTATTGAAAACTTTTAACAATGCAGACTCTGTGCTACGATGGGCAGTAACACCAGGTTGAAAATGTTCTAGTAAATTTGCAGTATTTAAAAAGAGTGCAATTATGACAGGACAACTTTTTCTAAAAGTTTTGATAAAAATTATATCTTTGAGACAGGCCTATAATTAGTCTTAAGCAAAGGCTGAACAACCCCATGCTTGAAACTATTCGGAACTATCCCAGTGTCCAAAGATGAATTAATCACCGCTTGGACATGGGGACCAATTATAGAAAAAGCCTCTTTTAGAATATCCTTAGGTATAACATCAAGTGAGGAGTCATTTACATCTTGTTAACCACGTCGCAGAGTTCCATTAAAGAGACGTGCAAAATTTTGGAAGTGAAACCAGCGAATTTGAAGACTGATCTGGAAGCTGTAAAGTGAAAGATGTACTAATAGCTAACACTTTATTCACAAAAAACATTAAACATTTCTCACAATGTTCATGCAAAGATTCCCCATGAAATTGACACCTTGGACTTATTACAGAGTTTATCGCTGAAAATAAAATATGACAGTGTTTATCAATTAAATCAGAGAAATATTTAAATCTAACTTACTTAGCAGCACTCTGAAACTTAACCAAACTCTCCTTGAAAATCTCAACTGAAACAGTTAAATGATCATGTTTCCATTTCCTCTCTGCTTTACAACATGCCTGATACATCGGGTGTTATACAACAAATAGTACGATTTCTGTTTTGGTTGTTTAATCTTAAAAGGGGCAATAAATTCCAAAATTTCAGGTCAAGAAGCATAAAAGAAAGCAAATAAGTCGTCAGGGCCAGTGGAAGGCTCAGTATTCAGGATCAATCCTTCAAAACCATTAGCTAAATATTTTTCACTAAACTGAGAGGCAGTAAGTGATTTTATGAAGCGAGAGTAGAGCCCACACAGATCTATTCTGGGATGGAGCTCACAACAGGGATCATAAACCAAATGGGCTTATGATCAGAAAAGGAAGGATTTTCAATACATACATTATCTACAGCGAATCCATATGACATAAGGTCAATAGTATGACCCAGGACATGTATTGGTTTATTTAAATGTTGAACAAAACTGAATGAGTCCAGGACATTACAAAACTTAGCAGCCTGGGGATCTCTGGGGCAGCAAACATGCACTTTAAACTCCCCTAATAGTAACATAGTCATACAATGGAACAACAGAAGTTAAAAAGCCTGAAAAAGTTATTTAAAAAAGTACTAGCCAATTTAGGTGGCCTATAAATAAGAGCACAGAATATGACAAAGGAGACAGACTTTAATGTTACACACTGTACCTCAAACGACAAGTAGCTCGGAACAGAAACAATGCTTATTTTAAGTGATTGTTTAAAAACCATAGCAACACCACCACCCCTGCCAGCAGATCTTGGGGTACTAATAAAGCAACAGTTTGTGCTGGATGTGCTTAGAGAGGCTTGGGAGGACGGACCTTCGAATAGCAAAAATGAAATTCAGTATGTCTTGGACCTGAGAACAAAACATTAAACTTTAAGGTGGCTCTCTATGAAGAATTTGTTAAAGGCCCAGGACAAGCAAAGTCGGCTTTACAACAGTGGGGCTAGACTAGGCAAATTTGCACCGGGAGATAAAGTACTTGTATTGATCCCCATGTCCAGCTCAAAATTACTCGCAAAGTGGCAAGGGCAGTTTGTGTCAGAGTCAGAGTCGAGTCAGGGATCTCATCTATGAGGTTATCCGATCAGATAGAGACAGGGCACATCAGGTCTACCACCTCAACTTTCTTAAAAAATAGAATGAGGCGGAGTCAGTGTTGCTGGTGACGGTTGAGAGTGGGGAGGAGGATCTCGGTCCAGAAGCAAGCTCAAAATCACAATCTCTCGCTCTTGAAATTGGAGGAGACCACCTCTCACCCTCCAAAATCACTGACATACGTAACCTACAAGCAGAGTTTGCTGATGTGTTCTCGCCCCTACCTGGTTGGACAAACCTCATTCAGCACCACGTTGAGACTGAACCGGGCGTACTAAAACTGGGCGTGGTAGTACACAGCCAGCCGTATAGTTTACCTGAACATAAAAAGAAAATAGTTCAGGATGAATTAGAAGCTGTGCTGGACATGGGGGGTAATAGAAGAATCCAACAGTGACTGGGCAAGCCCGACGGATCAGTCCGGTTCTGTGTGGGTTATCGCAAGGTGAATGCTGTGTCAAAATTCGATGCGTATCCATTGACACGGGTTGACAAATTACTTGATAGGCTCGGTGCCACTCGATTCTACTCGACACTGGATTTGACAAAAGGGACATTGGCAGATCCCCTTATCTCCAATATCTAAAGAAAAAACTGCTTTCACAACACCGTTTGGATTACACCAATTTGTTACTCTTCCTTTCGGCTTGGCAGCGGCATATGCAGCATTTGCGAGCTGTCCTCATAGGGGCGGGGCTCATGGCCAACCCAAAGAAGCGTGGAATTGGGCACGTGAAAGTTAGGTACCTGGGCTTCTGTAGTGTAGTGGAAGAGCAAGGACGGAGACGAGAGGTAAGTAGGTCAAGTGCAAAATGACGAACATCTGTCTCTGATTGCAGTAATTGGCGTGGGAAGACCGCAGAAAAGCCAGCTGGAGAGAGAGACTGGGTACTCATGCACGACACGCAGGCTGAACGCAGAAAAACTGAAGTGTAATGAGTGATGATTAATGTGTTATAGTGGGAAGAGTGTTGCTTTATAGTGGAAAAAGTGATATTTTATACAGTGGAAAGAGTATTCTCTGATCGTATTTTGAATTTCTGTTAAGCGCCACAGCTCGCTTGTCTGATCTACTGTTTGAACAAAATAAATTGTACGAGACCAAGTTACGCCGACCCCTGTCTTCTTCCATCACCCCTACACTGAACCTTCACTATAAATAGGTACAACAAATTGAGACAAACGAGAGAGACAGCAAGCCGAGTAAACTGGTGCCATCTTGCTCAAATATGTTTTTTTAACTTAAATAACATCTTTATTATATTAATGTACGTTTCTTTTGTCCAATTTGATCTTTAAAGATTATCAACTTATTGGTGACTATAATGAAATGAATATGAAAATAAATAGTCAATGAGCTGTCTTCTTACGTTCTTCATTGTTTGAATGCCATCTCATGTTTGGGCAGAGCTGAATAAAAAAGCCAGAAAACTTGACAATGTCCCGCCCTCACTCTCACAGAAACCGTTAGTACAGTTTACTGCAGAACAACTCATTATGAAAGTCGGAAATATACGGTTATGGCCATGTAGAAATTAAAGCTGAAGCTCCAATCTCAGAATCTCAAGCCTGCTATCTCTCTTCTCAGACTATCGTCCCTAAAAGCCCCGATGTAACCAATCAAACTTTTGGTGGGTAAGGCTTATTCCGCAGCTGGTCAAGCTGCAGCATGTCTTCAAACAATATCACTGCTGAAAGTCTACCAGGCTGACCTGTTAGGAGACCAGGATGAGGTATTGGCCCGGATAGAGTTAGCAAACTGCATCAGAACTTATGAGGTGGCAGTGGCCCATGTAGGTTATCTACCGTATTTTCCACACTACAAGGTGCACTTAAAAGTCTTTAAAAAAAAGCGACTGTGTGCCTTATAATCCGGTGCGTCTTATATATGGATCAATTGGTTAATTGAATCTCGCTTTTAGTCTTCCCATTTTCTTGCTAAAGAAAACACAGTTTTACTCAAATTCATCAAAATGGATTTATAGTGTTT